>OU015496.1:174677341-174909841 GCA_907164885.2 Dolomedes plantarius | reverse complement strand
GAGCCAGCCCTTTCTTGCAAACCGCACTTCTTTAGCATAATTTCTTCCTTTTTTATGAATTTTCAAAGTTTTTACGAACTTTTGGCTCACCCTATATAATGTCTCTAAGTGTGTATAATTAGTGCAAATCTTCGAAGTTTACATGTAATGTTTCTCGTTACGATTTTGTTTACCGGTTGCTTTTCTCCCTAATCTTTCATAACAAATTTTATTTGAGGAAAAAAAATGATAGAATTACCCCCCCTTCCTTTCCAGTTTAATATAAATTCCGAATAAATAACTTTGACCAAGCGAAAAATATAAATTATATATTTTTGATATTCGTTTGGAAACATAAACACATGCAAAAACTATATAGATGTCGTGGCAACTTTATTCTAAAATATTTATTCGAAACACAGACCTAAGCTATCGGAATGATTGCAGAAAAATTTCCTTTTATTATTTATTTATTTTACACCATTAGACATTTCTCTTTGGTGATTTTTTTCACCATTAGATATTACTCCTTGGACGATTCTGTTTAAGACATTGGGAAGAAGCTGTGATTTCTGGTCAAGAATAGTATGTATGACAGAATCAAATCTCCTGTTAGTGATGTTTCTTGGTTTGTTTGGGCAAAGCGCCAAATTGCCCTCGGATTGGCTGGCGAATGTATTGTCTTATGCTTTTCATGCTTAGATTCTATATAGTTTTGCTCAGAAAAATCTTCAAGAATTTGATAATATTTATATTATTTATATCTGACTTACATTAGAAAAATTTTAAAATGGTTCATTTTCTGAAATAAACTATTCTTTTATATTCACTGGCTCATGAAATTTGCCGGACAAATTTTACTAACAAAAACATTTAAAAAAAGTTTTATTTCAGTTTTTCTATAGAATTTTTTTTTTTTATATTTTCGACATCGAAGGAAAAGAATCCTCTGAATCTATACTTTTACTCCGATATCTGCTCCATGTTATGTGTTTCTTTCGTCTGCTTGTCACGAAGAAAAACACGGTGTAAATAAAGCTAGGAAGGATACGTTCTTTCTAATTGCGCGTATATTTATCGTCTGCCACTGCGACGCGCTTAGCAGTGAATCGTGATTAATGTATTTGTGTTTGGCCTCTGTAAACATGGATAAGATACTGGAACAGAAGAATGGAGCTTCGTAGTGTAAGATATGTTTCTTTTTATTGTGGCATATTTATTCTGGGTGCTTTTTATAACTTTCCTTCCTTTAAGCTTTTTTTTCCTCATCTCTTAAAGGGGTCCGACCCGAAATTCTCAACTATAAGCACCATTTTTATTTTCTTGGCTTAAAATATACTATGAGCTTCACTTAAATATACTTGGCTTAAAATATACTGTGAATAAAACAACACAAACCGAATGTTTCTACCAGATATAGCATTTTTATACTGTGCTGTCTAAGTGTACCCTGTTGTATATATCTGTATAAGTACAGATGTACTTTAAGTCTGTTTACAGAAGCTGTTCACACATTTTTTAGACGATGTATAGTGTGTTCACAAAACTAAATTACATAAAATTCTTGTGTTTTAAATGTTTTATTTGTCATCCCTTATTCTGAACTATCTTTCGACACCGCAATTTCCAGGATAATAATGCCTTTTGAAGTGTCAGAAGAGGTATTCTATCCCATTCCTCCTGAACAGCTTTCCAGAGTTCTGTAAGGGTTTTGGGACGACGTTTGGATAATGCAGATTTTAAAAGTCCGAAAGCACAAAAATCCATAGGTGATACATCGGAAGATTTAGTAGGGATATCAGATACTATTTAGTATCTTAAGATCCCCCGCATGGTATGTCATTGAAATTTTGTATGTTCTCTTTTCATTAAACTCTATCTTTCAATATTTTTGATTTTGAATTAAAATTCTAAAAATTTTTTCATTATTCATTTTATCTTGAAACCTTTCCTATGAACAAAACTGAAAGAAAAAGAAATTTGAAAAATAGAGCTATTGGTTCGGCAGATATATCGTAAACTAATCATGGTTTAAATAAAAAAATTTTGATTTTTTGAAAACAAAATTTCCTGTTCAAGTACTTTTTTTTCTTTTTTACTTTTTTTAAAAGCCGTACTTTTTTAAAAGCTGTTCGTCATAACATTCCCCAGAATTCACCACTTCTAAGGTTCACCACTTCTGACCACTTCTAATGGTGCATATACATTGGTGCAGAGTTCTCTGCCTGCAGACCCCCGACTCCTGTCATCACATTAGTCACGGTAACATTAGACACGGTATTTAGAACCACCCCCATTCCCGCCCCCAAGGTCCCTCGAGTTTCTTTGATCTGGTGTCTTCCCCGACCCCGCTCGACACCATTTGACCCGCTGACCCCCCGCCCTTTCTTTGATGCTATGTCTCCGGACCGCCAGAGGAGGTGATCCACGCATATACAGAGTACAAAGTGAACATAAATCACTGGATTCCCCAAGGCACAGGCAGAGAACTCTGCACCAATGTATATGCACCATAAAGAAGGGGTAGCTTGCGACCTCCTTGGGCACACCTGCGCTTCAACCCCTAGACTCCACGGGGAATTCCAGAGGATGAGTGAGAGAGTAAGGGCCTGTTCACATAGGAGTCCGTTGCGTAGCGTTAAGGGAAAGATGACGTTGAGACGAAAATAAACCAATCATAGGCGTTAAAAATTTCATTGGTAATCGTTTGGAGGCCTATGATTGGTTTATTTTCGTCTCAACGTCATCTTTTCCTTGACGCAACGCAACGCAACGGACTCCTATGTGAACAGGCCCTAAGTAGAACTGACCTCGGAGAAAGAGAGAGGCAGATACGAGCCTGCCCTAACACCACCATTCTCTTCGGTGTTTTCGTTTTCGGATCCTGTGTGTGGGTAGATCAAGCTGTCAGGTGATAATCAGAGGACATCCATTTGAGAGTTAAATCTCTCGGGTTAAGACCGGAAAGTGGTCCTAGAAGTATGTGCTTAAATGAGTTTGTAATCATCTGTGTATAGTAAAGGCTGTACAATTTAAATGTTTCTCGCGTGGTCGGAGAACGTTACATTGCTTAATGATGTTTGCATAAAAACACATTGGATGAAAAATCATTACAAAATATGCGCTGTGACGTTGTCTCCATTACTACACGAAAATTGTAATTATATAAGTCTGTGATGCTCGTTCCTACCCCTCAACATGAACATGTCATCTATCGGCGAAATGTTAAACTGAGCGGTCTCATAAACTCTAGGATAAGAGGCCATAAATTTTGTGTAATATTCTATTCTGGCGTTATAAAAGGCATAAATACTAGAGTGGTTCGAGGGCTCTCCAGAATTTTGACACTATAGCGACATGTGGAATCCCATAAACTTTGGACACTTACGAGCACTTAAAACGCCGGAGAAAGCTTTTGAATTCGCCGACCATATAAAAGAAGACCCCCAATACTCCACGAGAGAGTGATCTGTTTTTGAGTGTGAGAGAGACGGAGCTCTCTGGTCCGAGAGGCCTTCTGTAGGCCAGAGTGGTCTGTGAACCCGAAGCCGTCCTGACATATCTAACTGTAAATTCTAACTCGCTGTACATATTTGCTTTTTGTAGTTGTAGTGTTTAAGGTAGCGTAGTAAAGTAATTGAAGCGAAACGCTTGTCTTATTATTGCCTACGTTACAGCGCACGATCCTCTTTAAGTCAGTTGTGATTGCGGAGGATATTTATGTAATGGAAATTTGTACGTCATCATCATTAATTGAAGCAGATAGCAGCAGTCATATGCGTGTATTTGAATGACAGAACTTTCTTTGTCAATTTGACAACAAACAGTCCTGTTAAAATGCAGAGAGGGAAGCTTATCCAAGAATGGTATAGTTTTAATGGTATCTTGACCCAACGAACTGTTGTCGGTTACGCGTAAAGTTGCATAGAAATTCGTGGAGAATAATCTGTTATTTAACGACTGTTATTCATGAATAATGTTATTTCTCATTAATTAATTTTGTTAGTTTGTTTCGAGACGTAATTCCTGGTGGTGTAATTCAAGAAAGTTTTGATCCATGATAGACTCGCGCCACTTGTCTTTGGTTTTTCTTTAATTCATATATTTTACCTTAAAAAAAAAGGAAAAAGAAGGAAAGTTCTAAGATGATCTAAGTAAGTCGAAGACGCAGGATTAGTATTAGACATGATACAACCCAATAAAGTTATAGAATCTTTTATGTGACCATACATTTAAAAAAGAAATTTTGATCTAACGATTGCTGCCGCGATTGCACTAATTTGTTAGCCCAAGTCAACATAAGGCTGCTGTCATGTTGACTTGGATTAGTAAAAGCATCTGTATTGTACATTATTATATGCGTTTTCATCGTACTCTTTCTCTCTCTGTATGTATGTATTCATATATATATATATATATATATATATATATATATATATATAGATAGATAGATAGATAGATAGATAGGCCAATAGACCTTACACTATTGATTAACCGAAGTGCTGATAATACGCGGAAAAATACATTTAATTCATCCATACATTGTCCTTAGTAGCTGTTACATCAGTAAGTTACACTAAAGCACAGTATTAACTGTGAAGATGTTAGTAGTAATATAACAGTGTATACTAGTGCGTTTGTATATGAGCTGTCAAATGCCAATCATTTTTGTTTGTGCGTCTTTATGGATATAAATTAATTCTTTATAAGCCTGTATTTGTGGAAATATTATTGCGAAATGCTAACTGAATTCCGTAAAGAAATTTTATTTTCATAACGTTTAAAAAAAACTCTCAGGGTCATGTCTCTTTTTTTTATTATTTTAATTTAAAAAGAAAAAAAAATGCACCACAACATTTGAAATGGAACAAAAGCCTCATATATTCTCCCTTCTTTCCCTATAAAAATCCCCTATAAAAATCCTATAAAAATCCCTTTTCTTTTCCAGTAAATCCCCAACTTGACAGTTTCGTTTCGCGCCACCTGGTGGCACAGAAAATAAATATTTCTCTTTTCTTTCTGGCGATAAATTTCATTCTTTGGTTGACTTCGCATGCGTTTGAATATATATTTCGTCTGCTATGTCATGAATTCGAACATACGGGTTATTTATGGAATGGAGAGACACGGAAATGGACGTTTTGAATGACGGTTAAGACTCGTGAATGACTTCGGAAAGAAGTTTATGCCCTGTTGCCAAGTGCGTCGCGCACACAATGCAAGGATATAACCGGAAATAGAACTTTTCGGAATGCTTTGCATAATAAACATTGTTTATGCCATTGTCTACAGGTTGATTTGGAAGGAGATGTTTCACTGGCGTGATCGGTACACCCATTTCGCCGTTCTTTCGCGAAAGGAAATGACGACAATGTCCCGTAAAAAGCTGACAATTTATACAGTTTATATAATTTTTTCATTTTTTGTCTTCTATCATTCCCTGCTATATTTTATGAGAAATTAAGTAAAATAAAACTTTTTTATTTAGTGATATAATAAAGGTTATTCTGGTTAAATGGGTGCCACATATTTTAAACGTTTTTTCTTTTCAGTCAGTTAATGGGAGGCAGCTTTTGGTTGATTACGTTTTACTATTTTTATCAAGAACCCAAATTTCTTGAAGGGTGAAGGGATGAACCTCGGTACAATTTATGGAATAATGTGCGTGTTTTTAAATTATTTATTTTGTTGTCGCTGATTATTTTTTTTCTTTACACTTGACGCCAAATAATCGAATTGAGATAAATTTTAATGCAAGGATCAAAAATGTGCCTGCGTCAGTTGCTTATTCGATTAGATATTTTCGTACTTCTATTGTCACATGCTGTAGCATGTGTCTTTAACTGTTAGAATATTTCTGTAATTTTACAGCTGATGTGAGGATTATTAGTTTGTTGGTTATGAAACTGTATCACAATAAAGTACAAGCAGTCTTTTAGAAGTGCTTTGTGTGCACAAATATGGCCTTAGATGAAACTGTTTTGTTAAATCCCGTTCCAAAGTACACTTTATGAATGCAAATTTCTAACTGGCTCAGAAGTATGCCCTTGATTAATATAAATAGCCCGGTTAATATGATTTATTAATGAGTAAGCCAACATCTGGTGACTCTCTTTTGAACTCTCCTCTGCTTTTTAATCGTTTATCACTGTCTTAGACATAAACCGCAGTAAACCGTAGGTTAGCTACTGGAGACTTCGTGTGAAACTTTACGAGGCATTGTGTTAATCTTCTGATTCTGCATGCAAAACTCTGAATCGTGAAAATTTAAAAAGCTTGTGAAGGCTTTTCGAAAACAATCGAGTCAGGCTCGTTCGTGTTGGGGCTTGCGATGTTAAAATAAATTGTCAGCTGTTGTGTCTGCTAGATAAGTGTCTGACTTTTCGGTCTGGGCTCTTGGAGGAATTACGTTAAGTAGGGTTGTTTATTTTTCACCATTTCCTCCTGCAGTTAAAATTGAGCAATCGTTTGTTGATGGGTTTTTTTTTTTTTTCCAAATATTCTGCAACAACTACTGGAAACATTTCTGATTATTTAATTTGAAGTATAGCATGCTTTAAGCTTTATGTTTCGTTGCAATAGTAAACCTTACTTTTCCATCTTTAATGCGAATGATAAACTAATTTCACGAGGTGATAAGCTATACAAAAATTGATATTTGCTAATTTCTTAGCGCGAGTGGAGATAAAATGACGGTAATTTGGCTAATAAGTAGTTGTACCTATCGTTTCTTGACAGTATTTCAAAGTGACATTGATTCACAGGGCCGCCCAGAGGGGGAGGGGGGCAACTGGGGCACTTTGCCCCAGGCCCCCAACTGCCGGAGGGGCCCCAAAAAAAATTTTAAAAAATTATTTATTAGGTTTCCTCTGAAAGAAAATTCTGAAACTTGTACCGACCTTCAAAATTCAATATAATCTCCTGAAAAAAGGGGCCCCGCAAAAAATTAAAAAAAAAAATTATTCGATTAATCAGATTCCTTGGGGCCCCCAACAGAAGTTTGCCCCAGGCCCCGTAAAGTCTCTGGGCGGCCCTGTTGATTCATTTCAATTTCTATCCCGTGTCCATACAAACCGCACCATCTAAAATCAGCCATGTAACTTTCATTATGTAGGCAACTGCGTCAACATGACGCAATAGACATTAAACTAAAATAAATCGAAGCGATATTGATCCCCTGTTTTCTCTTTTTCGCAACTGGTATAGATCTCGAGTGTTGTAAGCGTCATGACCAAACTACACCATGATAATAACTATCCAGAGATAAATAACGCTAATACTCACATAATCTGGAGTTCCTTAGAAGCTTATGGGATGTGTTTACTGCGTATCTCATTCAAATAATTATGGTCCTGGAGTTATTATATAGAAAGAATTGAATGGATTATCAATGACTTTGTGTGTTTTAAGAAGCGAGTTCTGCAGGTTAAATGGCGTATACTGCCAGACATTACTTTCCGTAAGCGAGTCAACTGTACCTCATCAACTCGCATAATTTAGTTCCAAAGCTAAGGTTACGAGGAGCATTCAGAATAATGTATAATGATGAATCAATCATGTGTAAGCGTTTGGTTATATACTTTCGTTTATTTACCTATAAACTTGAAGTGTCATTATAAATTTGTCATCTCAGTACAAAGTATGCACGAGATTGGCTATTGAGTAACTATCTAGCTACGTCTACAGTTTTAAAAATGTAAAAAAAAATAAGATCCTTTTTTATACTGTCCTAGTTAAAGTCCTGTTCGTATGATAGGAATCTTATGAATAAATACGTTCACGTAAGAAAAATTCGTATCCGCTGCTCCAAGAAGTTAAGAATCACATTGCATTACACGTAGGAAAATTTTTGTTACTGTGTCACGTCTACAAATTTATTGGTAACGTTCGTACTCTTTTGACGTCATCCACCTGTTTAGCATGGCGGTTTTCAAGGTCTTGTGAAGAAATGGTAACAATAAACACAGACGAAAAAAAAGAAAGTTGTCAAGATGCAGAAAGTGAAAAAAAAAAATTCAACAATGGGGGCAAAAGCCTCACGGTAAAGTCCTTAACCTGAAAATCAGGTTTGTGTTAACGCGCGCTGCGGCAGACGATTTTTGTTATTTTATTTCCCGAGTTGTTGAAGTGCTGTTTTGAGATAAGAAAGAAATGGAATTAAGAGCGACTCCGTCTTGTTCATTTGCACCTGTGACTTTCGCTCCCCTCCCCCCTTTCTCCTCCCTTTTCCGTCTTTTCAAGTGGTTGGCCAATCAGAGGGCGCTCGCTGTTTGCTATGTTGTTGATACTTGTCCCGTGACACGAAAACTAAAAATGATGAAAGAAAAGAATTAGATGAACTCTCTCTATCTCTTGCGGCTCGCATAATGTCGTGTGGCGGAATGTTTAATTTTGTTAATTATGTTTGCGGTTATGAGTTCCGTGTTTCGAATTATTTTTTTTTTTTCATACACATAATAAAACTGTTCTGTTTTGAATGCATGCAAATGCCGCGGCGCTTATATTCTTATTAAATTGTTGTACGTCTACGCATTTCTCGATTTAAAACAATGAGGCTCACTCGCTGGAGCAGACGAAAATATTCGCCGTGAGTGTTCTGGGTATTTCGGGACTTGGGGCAATGCAGCAGTTGACATCGCCGATTTTCAAATTCCATGCCTAGGTAATGGGGAATTGGTAATTTTCAACTCACAGATTGGCAAATGCATGTTTTTTTTAAATTTTTCTCATCTGCATAAGAATGAAAATAGATCTTTATATGCAATGCACGTGTTAATTTCCTCCCCATAAACAATTTGAATTTTGGAGCGACTGACATAATTAAACGCTTTGTTAAAAATTAACTATGAAATTTTTGTGAAAGTTTTATCAGCTATGTGCACTTTATTAAAGCGTGTTTGCCTACATATGCCCCCCCCCCCCCAAAAAAAAAAAAAAAAAAAAAAAAAAAAAAAAGGAATTATTAGATATGTGTACGCTGTTCTGCGATTTAATTAAAAGTGTTGAGTGCGAAATTCCCCCTAACTTATTAAGGGGGCTGAAGATCTGCCATGCTAAAGTGATGCACCATCTTAAATGCAATCTTGACACCTCTCTTCCGATTCTGTAAGATATATATCTTCTGACGTCTCTTTCACTGGAAAACATTTTGCTAAAACAAATTATTAAACTTAATTCATTTTTTTGCATGTATGGGAAGTTCTGCTGTTCATGTCATATGTCTTGGGTTATTCTGTGCATTTAGGCGTTCTTAGATCCCAAAAATGAGGAAAAGGGTCTTAGACTGTTTGTTGTGAGCTTTTATTTTGACGCAGAGATTACGATATGTGCGTGAATGGAATAAGTATAAAACACATTCACAAACTTCGAACCTGTCGCCAAGAGCATAAAAACCCGCCATCAGTGATTAAGAAGACTGACGTAATGTTTCCTTTTAAAAATGAATATTACCAAGCTTATCTTGTTAGTTTTTAAACTGAATCTGTTGTTCGGCAATTCGGGACGCTTGACATCCGCACTTTAACCGCCAAGAATTGTTGGTTGCTTTCAATGGAGGAACCACATAGAAGAACAGAGACCATTCCCTGATAGCACCTCAATTTTAACTGAGCAACCCCCAGGGGCAACATCTGGGGGGGGGGGGCTCGTACATTTTCCCACCCTCTCTGACCTCATAGAAAAACTCCCCGGTCAACCAATTTAACGTATTTATATCCGTCCTAGACACGAAGGTATTTAATGGCGTTCGTCGGGATTCGAATTGAGCCGTCCCAAGCCCGACGCGCTACAACAAGGCTACCCCGGGCCCTTTAAACTGAATCTTTGTGTACTGATTTAGTAAGTTCTCCTTCCCTCTCTTCCTCTACTCTTTTAAATTTTCACAGATCGACAGACAGCCACGCTTTTCCTTATTTGCATGTTTTTGCTGCCGTAGATTCTTCTGAAATGCTGTCGTGATTCTTTAATAAACGTTTGCATTTTATTTCGGGAGTAAACCGTCATTTGTTTCCGTAGAATCGTCGTTAAATAAATTGTAACGTGTTGTATAAAAACTCTTCCCACAGTTAGAATTCTGTCTGAAGTTTATTTTGAGAATACTAATGATATGAACATGCGTAGACCAGCACACTAACGCTCACCCATTGCAAAGTATTTTGCACTTTTACTAGCGAATTTAAAATTATTTAAAATTTTGCAACTTTTTATCTACGTTGTAAATTGAAGAAAATTATGGGCATTATGTTGCATTGTTCGATCAGGGTTTTTTTTCTCTCTCTCTGGTGCGTACATGATACTTAAGTTCTTTATAGCATCAATAGCTGCAACATATATATAGCATAACATATAGAAAGAAGCAACAGAAAAGAACCCACCAAAATCTTCATAAACGTGATCTACCGTCTCTGAAAGAATTAGTCTCAAAAGTGAATGAACTGTGTCATTCACTTTTGAGATGTATGTATATCACTGTATATATATATATACATACATACATACAGTGGAATCTCAATCTATCGTTTTTCAAGGGACCGATTAGAATGAACGATAAATGCGGGAAAACGATAGATGTGGAAACATAACAAAGCAATATGATCGTTGGGACTTGATAAAATGAACGACACATGCGGAAAAACGATGGATCCGAAAACGATCGATCGAGATACCACTGTATATATATATAAATCGTAGCGGATATTTTTATAGACAAAATAATGTAGAAGAAAATATTCAAATTAAATACAACGGGCAATGTATCCAATTAATTTGTATGTTTAATGTCCATAAAACATACTATTTTGAATTAAATTCGTAAAAAACTTGCATCTCAATTAATCTAGTGGTTAAATTTTTATCCTTTTCCGTGTTTCAATATTTTTTTGTCAATTTATTTCGTTGTTATGCACGTGACGCAAAATTAGTTTAAAGTATCACAAAAAGAAAAGAAACCACGTGATCAGCATTTAATAAATTACATTCTAAAAATTAATCTTTAAAAATTCACCAAAATTCGGAAAAGTGAGGTAAAGATTCGAAAAAGATTTCATTTTAAAGGAATTTTTATGATCTTTTTCTTGATGTAAATTTTATACCCCTGAGATTATCATTTTAAATGCAAACTTAAAAGAATGTTACGAAAACAGCTTAAAAAAATAATTTTAAAAAATCTGAGAAATTTTCAAAAATCTTTCGTAGTGCACCTCTACACTATAAGTAGAATCGCCATGCAAAATTTCAGCCCTATAGGCCCAGCGGTTTGGCCTGTGCGTTATATGTGAGTCAATCAGTCAGTCAGTTGCGGAAGTTTTATACACTTAAATGACGCGCAGTCACATCTATTTTACTGCTAGTAATGCAAATACTAGCTCAAAGCTCTCGCTCATTTTTAAGATTTCTTTAGCTTTGTTCAATTTTTTTTTTAGCCATTAACTTTATTCGTAACTTTTTATTAAAGCTGTTTATTACAGATAGTTTGTTTTTTCAGAAAATGAGCCAATTTTTTGCCTCTTTAAGGGGTGGCTGGGACATGGTCGAATTTTATTTTTCCCTTTTGACGAGTGGTCCTTGATCAACAGAAGTTTAAAACCACTGCTACAGAACATGAAAGATATAACAAAAATCCGAAATCATCTGGATTTTAACACGTGTTTTTTTTATCAATTGCAGAAGATAAAATCGCTTCTGCTGCTCAAAAGCTTCTTTTAATAAAGCTATTATAAATACTTAATCATTTAATTTTTTAACTTAACATAGGGTCAAAAACATGTCTTTTTAAAGTACCCTTTAAAAAAAAAACAGCGTCATTGATATTTCATCGAGACATTATTCTGAAGAGCATTTCTCAACATTAAAGGAAGACACGATTTTTTTTAATAACCTATTTATAGAATTGCAAATTCCTAATCAATTGCGTGTTTTGTCTTAAATTTTTTAGAGGAAAAATAAGAGAAATGCTGTACAATATCAGTTACTTTAATGCGATAAAATCTCTCTGCGCACTTTAAAAATGAACCTTTTATACAATTGCTGATAAGAAGAGAGTTTTTGAAGGTGTTTTTTTCCGTACTCACTTTTTTTTCCCTCTGGTTAAGAATTCTTTTATTAATAATCGTTTGTATCAGAGAACGTTTCAAATAATTGGAACAAGCCATGGTAAAAATTTAAATACCAAAGAGAGATTACAAAAGACTGGCAACCGATTTCTTCTTTTTTTTTTTACATCACCAAGAATCTTTTATTGAAGTAGTTGTGCTTTGTATTTTTATGCGAAATAAAATTCCATTATCCTATCATTTCTCACAAATTAAAATAGATCCTTTTTAACCCAAAAAGAGAATCTTTCCGACCAAAGACCATAAAAAAAAAAATGGCGAAGGAGAAACTCGCAAATTTCGAACTTTGAATGCGCACGAAAAAAAATAAATAATAAATAACAGACGATTTCTATGAATTGAATAGGACAACGATGACACACTGTGACTGTTAGCTGAAAGGAAATTGGAAGAGCTCCTCACTTTTTTTCTATTTTTTTTCCCTGTCTACTAGTTTTTTTGTGGCCATAAATGTGGTTGCCAACAATAGATGTAAAACGTGGCTTACTATACAATATTGTCATCGGTATTTCTTTTTAATATTTTTTTCATAAGTTAAAAAAAAAAAAAAACCTGACATATGTTACATGCAACGTCTGAAGGGGGAAGAAAAAATGGCTAACTACGAACCAGATGGCAGACGGTCAGTGTGAACGTGAGTGCATTGCTTTTTGCTACTGGAATTTAGAGTAATCTTTATGCCTCAAGTGGCGTGAAGAGGGAGTGAGGGTATTTCAAAGAGGGGAGCAGAGTTTCTTATAATAGGTTGAAATCCCGGTTATGACCTTTGTTACACAAGGAGAGAGGATTCGTTCTCCTTCTATAGGTAGTTATTTCCCAAAAGATGCGATTATGGAGCTCTCATGTTAAGCCGATGAATATAGGGCTATTTAGGTTAGTGATTCGATGGTGATACATCGCAAATAAAAATTGGTGGTTGCGAAAGTCGAGGAAAGTGAAAACGCTAATAAATCTTTTGATATATTTTTAGCGCGGTTTTCGTTATTCGGACTTGTTTATGTGAAGCCGTCTGGTTTTAAAATTTATTATAAATGTAAATTTTTTGATTAATTAATTTGTATTTTAGAAGATCGGTCAGTTTGATTAGGAAGTGCATAGTGAGTTATTAATAACTTATATTCTCTGAAAGAAAGAATCAGTGGTATTGGTCTAAATTTTCATTATTTTAAAAATTTGATAATCATTTAAGATTATCATAGTATTATGTTTCAATAATTTCAATTCATTTACTGAACGTTGTAGGAGGTATTTTGAAATCAACCTTAGCTATGTTAAAAGGACTGTTATGATTTATCATCTACCAAATTATGTCAGTTTCATATCGACTTATTAGATTTATTTTAAAAAGGTAGTGTGTTTTTTTTCCTTACGTATGACAACATTTTAAAATTGCATGTTACTTCAATAAGACTGTTTAAAAAGTACATTTGAACTCCTTGCTCCTTTTATAGTATAAACAAAAAGTAACTGAATTCAATAAGTTGAGTTTATGTTACGACGTATGAAAGTAAGCTAGAACTGGCTATGGTATATTCTTCTCTAGTGCACTGGTACTCTTTAAGTGTAGATAAATAGTGCGTGAAGTAATTCGAAAGATTTATTTATCCTTATTTTAAAATCTATGGAGTATATGTGCTGAAGTTGTGTATTCCTGTTCATTATCTGCTAACAGTCCCGTTTTATAATTAAATGCTCGAAATTGGATTTAGGTTATGTTGATTAAAACCATTGCTACTTTTCTTAATTTGCAGTCTTTTAAGCTTTAGAAATGTTATATATTCCTATAGCTGAAATAATATTACTAGGTATTTTACAGTTTCAGTTAAACTTTTATAAAATTTTATGTTCTAGTGAGTCAAAAAATAAAATAAAAATACAACTTGCTGCTTCAAGTCTTATTTTTGTCTGTGCACATAGACTTTTTTTTTTAAACGTTGGATTACGTTCCTCCATAACGATCCTCCGGAAAGCGAAATTTCAGACGCTAAAACAGTCCGTCGTCGCGAGTTATAAATTTAGCAGCCCGCCAAACCCAATCTGTATCGCTTGGGCAAGCAGTAAACAGTTAAACAGAAAAGTACCAAAATGCGTCACAATTCTGATATATATATATATATATATATATATATATATATATACATATACATATACATATACAAAAGAGGTAAGCAGCAATAAGTAGTCTTTCGTTAATAACCCGCGGTAGTTTCGTTAGAAGAGACTACCTGAAATTTTTTTTAAATCGCCCGTTTAGATAACATATTTGCAATTTTACATGTGTCCTATGTCTGCATTATGTCTGCTCTGATGACCATTATACCCGACTATTATAAATGTTTAAGAGTAGTTTTAAGCGAGACAATGTAAATGAAACTTGTGCGAAATGGTTTCTTAAAAAACATCCGCATTAATAAAAATTCATCAAGGATATATTCGGTTGCAAGAGTCATTTTCGTTTGTTCGTTTTTTAAACAGAGAATAACTTCTGCTGTTACTTTAAGCCACTAAGGTTATCTCATCCAAAATAACGAATAGTTGTTCTCTTTTTCTTCTGTTTCGAATTTAAAAAAAAGAAAAGAAAAAGAAGAAAGAAATGTACTAGAGGAGAAACTGAAAAAGATCTTGTAAACAAACACAAGCGCCATCTGTCGCAAGGCTACTTATGCACTTCTCTTGAGTGGCATTCAATTCATTTTCTATTATTCACTTGAGCGATTACAATTCCTGGGGGGATTTTTCTGTCAAACGACAATGAATATTTGAAAGTGGACGTTCCGGAGGGAAGAAAGAAGCCCACTTGCACAGCCACTTAAGTTTTTGAAGCTTTCCTTTATTTCTGTTTGAATTTGTTTTTCGAGTTTGTCGTCTGCTTAGATGAAAAGTGCAGTACCACGACTCGAAACAACGAGACTTCAAATCGCTTTGGAGACTAACTCTTTTTTTTTTCTTTCATTAATTTTATATCGTTTGGTAACGTTTAGGGGGTAATCCTTTCACGTTTCGAGTCCATTTGTTCATATTATTTGGAGTTTAAATTGCAAGTCTATTTTTTAGGCCTATAATGTATTTTTTTTTCTCTCTTCTATCAAAACTTTAGAAAAAATATCGACAAAAAAAAATCACTATCAAGTTTTTGGTCGATTTTTATTAAATTTTATTTTCATATCTCGTGGTAACACTAAACGTTTAAGCATAACGTTTTTAAAAAGTAAAGCTGCTTTTGATTTTCATTTATTTTGTGTTCTTATTTTGGCTCAACGAAGTTCAAAAGAACTATTAAGATAAATAATATTAGTAAATAGAAATATGAATACAGACTTTAAATAGCTAGGAGGAATATTTTACTCGGCAACGAAATAGAAAATTAAAGCTAATGGAAATAATAACTGTTATTAGATTTATCGGGTGGTTGGTATAAATACACATACGACTGGAAACAAATTTAAAATGTGATGACTATGATGATCAAAATTTCTAAATAGAAGATAAAGAAATCCGTATTAATAGATAGCGAAATTTAAAACGGCAACAAAGATGAAATTGTCAGGCAGAGATATAAAAATAATTACAAGATAAAAAGAACTTTTTATATACCATGTTTTTAAATTTTCTGTCGAATCATATAAACTTGACAATTCTATGTATTAATAAATACTTTTTAAAATTTTTTGGTGAATTATCCCATCAACTTGAAAGAAAATGAAGTTAATTGGCAGTTAACTTGCGTTTAACTTTTCTTTCCCGTCCCGGCCGATAGATGGCTGCACCAGTCTGCAAAACAAAATTAACTGAAAAGGAATTCAAATTCTGCTTAAAGATGGCTAAAAGTATTAAAATGATGCATTGTCATCGTGTTCCGAGCTATTCTAAAAATTTCAAATGTCTAGCTAGTCGGGAAGTTAGTTAAAAATCGATTGCAAGATTTGTACCGGACGGACACACACACACACACTCACACAAACAAACAAACAAGAAAGCGAGTTAATAAAAACATGGTAATAAATGCGAATTGAAATTCGTAATCAAATAGTCAGGGGTGTACAATTGTGAATGTGGGAGGAAGAGACTGGTTTATGGTTTATTTAAGGAGGAATTCTTAGGGCCTGTTCACATAGGAGTCCGTTGCGTTGCGTTAAGGGAAAGATGACGTTGAGACGAAAATAAACCAATCATAGGCGTTAAAAGTTTCATTGCTAATCGTTTGGAGGCCTATGATTGGTTTATTTTCGTCTCAACGTCATCTTTTCCTTGACGCAATGCAACGCAACGGACCTATGTGAACAGGCCCTTAGACTTAGCAGTGCCTTAAAAGGGTGCTCTTACTATGTATACATTAGTGGTTTTGATTGCTTAAAATAACAGTCTGTGTTTAAAAACAGGTGGATTGTTAGTAAAAAATATGTACAGAACGTATTTTACTAACGTTAGTTGCGATCATTAGGCCTGTGATTAGGGGGGGGGGGGGGGCTGCGTGCGTCTCAGTTAGGAATTTCTCCGGCGTATTTTCAGTTACCCGCGGTCAAAAATTTAAATCGCAAATTTTCCGATATATTCACTGTCACAAGACAAATATTTACTGTCTTGTGAAGTACTTGTACAGTGGAAACATGTATAACGAGAACTTAGGGTGTGATACGTTTGCACGTTAAGGTAGTACATCAGTTTGTATCACAAATGTTCAATCCTCGGGTTAAACTACGGAGAATTTTCCTTCCAGTATTTCTCTTATCACAGATTAGCAAATATACAATTAAATTGTAAAGTATTAATTTTACAATTAAGCTGAATTTAGAAATTGAATTTCTAAATTCAGCTCTTTCTTTATGAAAATAGATCTTGTGATTTTCAGAAATATTTTTATCCACTACAAGTATTAAGAAAAAACAGTTTTACTGCCAACATCAATAGTCAAATAATTGCTAAGTGTCAGAAATGAATACTAAGCAAAAAATAAATACTAAGCATTTTTTTTTCTCCCAGCATATTAAAAAAATGCTTATGTTTAAAAAGAAGAGTACTGAGTAGAAAATTAACAGAGTAACCGAAGATCTGCGCGGTGAGCTGATGCACCACCCCGAATCCCGGTGTTCGTAAAACAGGGTCCAAAGAGTGATCGAAATTGCTAGTTTATTTTACACTAGCTGAAAACCCGCGCTTCGCTACGGAGTACATTGAAATTAAATACAACGGTCAATGTATGCAATTAATTCCCCCCAAAAAATAAATATATATATATTTATATTTATAATAAATACGACGATCAATGTATACAATTGATGTAAAAAAAAATTTATAAAAATATCGTAAGGCATATTTTTATAGACAAAATAAAGTCCAATCGTCTGCCGCATTAGCAAGAAAAAAATATTTTTTAGTCTATTTTTTTTTTTTTTTTGCACGTGACGATAAATTTATTTAAAGTACCAGAAAAAGAAATCACGGGATCAGCATTTAATAAATTAAATTCTAAAAATTAATCTTTAAAAATTCACCAAAAATCAGGAAATGGAGGTAAAAATTTGAAAAAAATTTCATTTTGAAGGAATTTTTATGATCTTTCTCGTGATATAAATTTTATAACCCTCAATGTATTATTTTAAATGCAAACGTAAAAAAAGTTTAAAAAACAGCTTAAAAATTTAATTTAAAAAAATCTCAGAAGAATTTTTGAAAAATCTTTCTTAGTGCACCCCTACACTATTAGAAGAATCGCCATGCAAAATTTCAGCCCTTTAGGTCCAGCGGTTTGGTCTGTGCGTTGTATGTCAGTCAGTCAGTCAGTCAGTCAGTCAGTGAATGAATGAGTCAGTTACGGAACTGTTTTATATATATAGATTAAGCGATGTAAAAAGAAAAAAAAATTAACTGTCATTTTTTTCCGTAGCGTAAAACTCTTGGCACGAAAAGAAAAATCGTTTCTCTTACAACACTAATTTGACATTCTCAAGTTACGGAAGAAATCACCGTTTTGCAGCGAGCGTTTTTCTTCATAAGAGAGTGTAGATTCGTACGTGTTACATCGAAACAATCATTGTATACTGTTATTTCCATACTCAATCCGGTTTCTGAGTGAGTCAGAAACCATTATTAGAGGGTTTAACTGAAGCAAAACAACGATACGGAAGAGATAACTTTAATGGATTGTTTAATGTTAATCATTGTGTATAATTATTTATACGCTAAATCCGGATTCTTCTTGAGAGTATGAGAGAATTCGACTGTTAGCAAAAACAAACCATTTGCTGATAGGGGGAAAAGAAAAACAACTTAAGCTTGTTTTGTTCCATACCGACTATTGCATTCTGATTTTCTCGCCAAACCGGATTTATTTAATGATGGTTCACTACTGGAGAATTTGACTGTTAGTTAAACAAACCTTACGAGAAAATTGAAAATGTTAATTAAACTTGTTAGATGGTTTAGCGTCTCACTAACTATTGTGATCTCATTTCCTTGTCAGACCCAGGTTTTCGCGAGATCAAGGCTCGCTGTTAAGGAATTCAACCGTACGTAAAGCATATCACGTCTAGAAAATGAATAAACCAAGCGGAATATTTAAGGCTAAACAAACTACATTAGATTTTTTTTTTCGCTAAACCTGCGTTTCTTTATTCAGGGCTCACTGTAAGTTCGACCGAACAGGCAAAAAGAAGAAAAACTACCTTTAAGGATTCATCATAAAGACATTATGCTTGTTCCAAAGCAAAACATTTATGTAATCTATATATATAAAACACATCCCTGACTGACTGACTGATTGACAGACAACGCACAGACCAAACCGCTGGACCTAAAGGGCTGAAATTTTGCATGGCGATTCTTCCTATTGTGCAGGGGTGCACTAAGAGAGATTTTTGAAAAATTCTTCTTAGATTTTTTTAAGTTAAATTTTTAAACTTTTTTTGTAACTTTTTTGAAGTTTGCATTTAAAATAACAATCTGAGAGTTGTAAAATTTAAATCACGAGAAAGATCGTAAATATTCCTTTAAAATGAAATCTTTTTCGAATCTTACCTCCATTTTCTGATTTTTGGTAAATTTTTAAAGACTAATTTTTAGAATTTAATTATTAAATGCTAATCACGTGATTTCTTTTTCTGGTACTTTAAATTAATTTATCGTCACGTGCATAACAACGAAATAGACAAAAAAATTATTTTTTTTTTCTAATGCGGCAGACGATTGGGCATTATCCAAAAAAAATATTAAAATACATTAAAAGATATATTCCTCAAACTGTACTATATTAACTGTACTATATTCTTGAGTATGTTCTATTAGATTTAATTTGAATATTTTCTTCTACATTATTTTGTCTATAAAAATATCCGTTACGATTTTTTTAAAAATTTTAATTTTAATTTAAACACCAATTACAAGCATTGATCGTTGTATTTAATTTGAATGTATTCCGTAGCGAAGTCAGGGTATTCAGCTAGTATAGTGTATGCGTTAAATGCATGTCCCAGTTCTCAATATACATCTGCAAAATTTAAAATATTCATCTGAAAAATTTGTAAACCAATGGGAAGAAGATCTCTTGGGCGCTGCGAATTTTTTTTTTTTTTCAAATTGCATTTTTTATGGTATGAAAACAATTCTTAAAAAGTATTCAATTTTATGGGACGTACGTTTCACGCTGTTGCTGTAAAACGGTTTTTTCCTTCTTAACAGCGTAATAGCAAGGAAGCACACGTGCGGAGATACGCCAAATCACCAGCAGAAGGAACGGCTATAATAGACCATTCCCATTCGTCCATTTATAATTATTTGTGCGGAGTTCAGTTCTTTTGTGTATTGTTCTATGTAATTTTTTTTAAGGCGGATTTATTTATTTATTTATTTATTTATTTATTTTTTTTTTTGGGGGGGGGGACCTCAATCGTGTTTCAATAACATGGGTGTATATAAATACTAATTTTGTTCAAGAATGAATCTTGTATGCATGCATAATTTTTTTTTTATAATTAATCGCGGGATGTTTGAAGGTACCTTAAAATACTTTTTACTGATTAGAGCAGGTCTACATGACATACGGCCCGCGGGACACATGCGGCCCGCCAGCACTCATTCTGCGTCTCTGAGGCCTTCTGCAAAGACTCATAATATAATTAACCTAAAAAATACGAGACAATATTTTTAGATTTATAATATCATGGTAGGAATGTATAAGCAATGAATATTAATATTTATGTTTTAAAATAATCAGCAATTTATTTTTTGTGAGATAAAATATTTTTTGCTTTCCAATATATCCTATTAACTTGCGGCCCGAAGTCGATTTCTGTAGAATAATATGGACTTCATCACATTTCGAGTTGTGCAGGCCTGGATTAGGGCATGCAAGAGTTTATTCTACGTCTCACAGACTGGGCGTAAAATACAATAAATTGCGCTTAAAATACAATACATGGAAATCGCTCGGCAGTACTATAGTTACGAGTACATTAGTTTTTCATGCCATATTAAAATCTTTCTTCTAAATCGCGAGATTTCAGTGTAGCCTGTCTTGTTTAGGATAGGAATTTGCTGTGGAAGGAAATTGCAAAATCTCAATTATTTAATCAGCTTATTGAACGTCTTGAGTCTAGCAATTTTATCTGTGTACTCAGTTAGCTATTTTATTCATATGCATTGTAGTTCTGTGTTGAGTTGTTTAATTTCTTGTAAGTATTCGAAATCAGCTCTTAAAGATATTTAATTTTACCAAAGAAGTTTGAAGAATCTAGTTACGGACGGATCTAGAACTCAATTTCGAAATAAAATTTTAAAAAATCACAATGCAATTGCATTTGATCGAAAATCCTTCGTCTATCCGTCTTTTGGTCTTAATTATCGAATTTCGTTGACAGCAAGCATCTCAATTGGCCCTCAGAAAGCGAACAATTCGTCGATTTTCAGAAACAGCCGTCTGGTTTTGGAAGTAACGCTGGGGGAGTAAAAAACCCCGAGAGGCAGTATGGGATTTTAAATATGGCGACTGCAGATGATAAAATGAGGAAGAAGGGGTAGAGTGAATCTGTGTTAAGGTAGCTTATCTTTTTCACGAGCTTTTGAAATGTAGTTTATGAAATTAGATGGAAAAAGGTTGAAGGGTTTAGCAATGTTTTGGAGAATAAACAGAGAGAATTTCTGTCATACATACATGGTGAAGTCTGCATTAAATTCTACAACTCTTTTAAATCTTAGTTCCATTCACATAATTTGGTCTTCTCGGTATTGCTTTCCCTACCTTTTCACCCCGTCATGCTTTATTTGTCCGTCTCCTTTTACAGTGTGACCCTCAGCCAGTGTCAGATGACTGGGTTAAATTAACTGGCGTAAATATTGCAAATAAGTTCTGTTAAATAAGTTTTGAGAATTGCGTTTATGATTCGTCAAATTAAAACATTTTGAGTATTCACCTAAGTGGTGATCAATTGGTTCCTGTTAACGTCGTCAATACGTCAAGATATCGAGGACAACAATAGACACATCATTCTACGCGGAGTTTCTACTCGTCAAGTAAAAACATTGCGAAACGGTGCGATTCTTAAATTATTAAGTCCGTAGAGACGAGTTTCTGGGTGTTAAAAAGTAAAAGTGATTCTCCTCTTGCGAAAGGGTTGGTTTGCCCCAGAAACCGTCTACTGCAAAAAAGCCTTTCAAGGGAAAAACGAGGTTTGATTGTTGTTGTTTCCGGAGGCGTCTGAGAGCGAACTTGTGACTTATTTTCGAGTGATGTGTCGGCCAGCCAAATTTATAGTGTCTGGCTGTTAAAAACATGAAGTAAGGGGGCAAAATATGGGCTCCAGTCACGCGTTCTGAGGTAATTGCGTTTCTCAATGGTTGTAATGTATCGTAGGTATTTATTGCTTTCATAAACTAGAACTATTGCAGAAGTAAAACAGACTTTTTTTCTCGCCACTTTATCTTTTAAATTATTCGCATTGGGCTTATGTCGATCTTCCTAATTAGAATCTACTGCACGGCATCTTAACGTTGGGTGACGGAGGGACGATATCTTTTGAAGAATTGTATTCTGGAGAATTTAGCCGATAGTAAAGCAAAAGTAAATAAAAAAAAACCTTACAATACCTTACTTTGCATACCTTACAATTTGTGCCCGAGGCAGCGCGTTATTCGGTTAGCGCGTTAGAATCGCGACAATCGCCATTGATTGCTTTCGTGTTTACACCGAGTATGGGTACGTTAAATCCGTAGGCTGGTAAGTCCCTCCGTGTGGTAAGTGGGTCGGAGAGGGTACGAGTTACCCAGTTGTCGCCCCTTTGGTTGCGCGGTTAAAATTGAGACGGCACTAGGGAGCAGTATTGACTCACCTGTATGGCGCTCCCGGATAAAAAGTAATTAACAAATTGCCGTGGTTAATAGTGAGAATGTCTGTAGACAAGTGCCCCCCGCATTAGCAACAACACCCTAGATTCTTTTTTTCATTTCGGTGGTCTTACTATTTATTTTCTACCCATGAATCATAACATGTATATGACTTAGTGTCGCAATTCTTTAATTACTTGTTTTCCTTGCGGAATATTAGCTCCAACTTATTTTAAATTTGCGTGTACCGTACTGTAATGCTCAGAGGCCTAATTATTCATTCTGATCTTCCACGTGTCCAGTCGGTTTTTCGCACGTAGCCCCCTCCCCCCCCCTCACTTTTACCAACAATGGCACTGTTGTCCCATTTCGTGCGTGAAAATGGCTTTATAATGCATAACGTGGAGAGTATTCGTTTCTCAGTTAATTACAGTAAAAGAATAAATAACGCCTCGTGTGTCACCGGCAGACAGGTCGCTTTTCTTTTTCACCTGTGGTGTACACCGTCAAACCCCCTCCCCCTCACTCCGGATTCCCCGTATGCGACGGAGGTGTTCCTTTGAAGGCGCCTGACTGTTCTACAGTTTCGCGCCTTCCACAGTGGTGCAAGTCTTCTTTTCTTTTCACGCCATTAAGTAAAATGCCCACGATATATCCGAAGTGTGTGACTATGAGCCCGGACAAAGGAATGCATTAAAAGGTAATGACCGCATAATACGGGGTGGGCGTGACGAAATGCCTACCTATCGTGCGGCTCCTTGCCGCAAATTATCTGTTGGAGGCTTGAAGAGTGGGGGAAAAAAAGTAAAAAACCCCTCTTTAACCGGTAATTTTAAAAAAATTACGTCCGCAGTCATTTGCGAAATAACACGCACAATTTTCTTAGTATCTTCTCTTCCTGCGGGTATTTACGCATGCGCAGTTCATTTTGAATTAGTCGATTCTTTTTTTATTTTTGCCTATACTTACAGCAGTAGGGCGCTAACTGTGAGTCGCTAAAAAAATGGGATAATAGTTTTTATTTATTGAGATTTTTATTTAATAAAGAATGGCGATAATGCACTAAAATAACACTTCTTTAACCCTTCAGCGGGCGCGCTCGTGCACAGAGTGCAACATTTTCCTAATATTTAATGGCTTTTTTTTACATGTAAGGTCTGAATGTTCTAAGCCAGGGGATCCCAAACTTATCCAAGTCGTGGCACCCTTAAGAGAATTAGAATTTTTTCACGGCACCCTCGTCATATATATATCTGTGGTATATTAAAATCCTCGTCATATATATCTGTGGTAAAATTACCTTCCAAATGCTCTTGGTATATGTGTCTTTAGTTTTAGTGTGACGGGTCAGCCTGCTGGTCACTGCTCAATAGCTCGAATCGCGGAATAAAGCTTGATATAGCTACTCCCATTTCTTTTTTGACATTAATTTTCGAACGATATTTGCTCTTTATAACAGCAACTGCTGAAAACCCAGCTTCGCACAGATATGAAGTTGCAAAGGGAATGAGAACCCTTATAGCTTTTGCTCTTAGAATGGGATACTCTTTTTTTATAGATATCCAAAACTCCGTCAAACCCAAACAAGCGAATTTCGCTCTCAGGCTTTTGTCACTCGATATCTCAATGAGATTTTCTTCCTCTTGTGAAGTGAATTCTTTTGGAGCTTCAACATGGAATGGATCTTGGATCCATGCAAACTGCTCGGTTTGGTCTTCTGCGAAGTACTTTGCAAACCAGTCAGTTCGTTGTGATAGGGGCTCTGCGAAAACTGTCAGCATGTTATGTGAAACCTTTTCTCCACTACAGACCATGTGCTTCTACAATACAGAGGTCTTTTGGAGTCGTATCGGAATATACCTTAGCAATAGATTAGATTGGAGTTCATGGGCACTTCGCGGCACCCCAGGAAACCTCTGTTCTAAGCAGTTTCTAGTCATAGCTACACCCTTTCTAATGCAGGTCTAATTTTCTGACCCTTGTATTCCTTTCCATTCATTGGTAGTCGTGATTTAACCATGGTAAACCAGCGATTATACTGTATTACAATACGACTAAAGCAGGAGTTGATGTACCCATAAAATATGCAGCTATTACACGGTATCCCGCATATCACGAAGATGGACAATCTCATTGTTTTTTAGGTTTCTGGACATGATAGGAATCCATTCGCAAGTTGTCCTTAGATTCAATAAACCGGACAGTTTCGAAATAAGACGATTGTGTCTGAATTCTTTCGCCTTTAATTATAAATATATTTCAATATTATAAACATTTTATATCTTGTCATAAAACGCAGAATCATTATTATCAATTTGAAAAAAAAAGGTTATTACAAAAGGAATAATCAAGATTGAAAGAGGCGTTGCACTTTGTGCCCCGCGCGCCTGCTGGTGTTCCAAAAATTGGCGCGCCCGCTGAAGGGTTAATTTCCCGGGATTATGAATACAGCGATATCATATCACGTTAGGAAAATTCGTAATGATATCAAAAAAGTATTAAGATTCCTTAAAAAAAAAGCAAAAAGAATACAGATTACATACTTCAATTAATAAAATAGAAATGCAAGTGTAGTATTAAACAATAAAATTGTATAGAAACGGATTATCAGTGTTTTTCGAGGATTCGGACTTCTCCTTCCACTATTAACCCGGATGTTCGGGAGTACACTGTATACTAGTTTGCTCAGCAGAACGTAGAACAAAGTGCCAAATTTGACAAAACATCGGGAAGTAAAAAAAAAAATAATTTCCCCTCTTTCTGTTTTCAGTACTTAGTAGCTGCAATTTTTTTTTTCAAGAATGTCCTTAAAGTGCCTAAAAATTCCTAGAAAAAAATATTTTAAGAGCCTAAAAATTTGAGTCTTCGCTAGACACTTCTTAAAAACTCCCTTTTTTTCCCTCTAGGAATTTTCGGACAATAATTCAACTTAAGATCACATGCTACTGGATTTCGAAATCGACTTTCCACTTTATTCTGGAAAATTCCAGAAAATTTTTCTATCCGTTGTCTTATATAAGGTTCCAAACATAAAGAAGAGTGTCAAAGATTATGTTGTCTCTTTTCTCCTGGATTCGGAATTTATTTTTAATTCGGACTGCGTCTATGGAATTTTCTGGTTGTTTATAAAAGTACTGCGTGAAGAATTCTTCTGGTTTAAAACTGTAGCTCAAATAGATTCAGTAAGAAAAAACTTTTTAAACAGAATTATACATCTTAACTGCGAATTTGAATCTCTAGTGCTCGTAACAATAAATTTAATTTCATTCGATAAAGGATTTTGTCATTGTTATTTAACATTTAGTGACATATAAAGGTATTAGTTAATTACTCAATAAGAATCTAATTTTTATTGAGTGCTTACAACTTCTTTAGTTTGAATTTTCTAAAAGGGAGGGGCATCTTAAGTTTAAATTTCCTTATTAAGGCCCATTTAAAACCGCAAATTTTTGTTAAAAACCCCTTTTAAATTTCTAAATTTTTTAAAAGAAATTTTCAAACTGAGGATTAAATCAATGATTGCATGCTACCATTTTTCAAAATCGACTTCATGTGGTGGTTTTAAAAAAATCCGAGAGAGTTGAATGATCTTTAAATAAATTAAAGTACATTGAGATTTGGGCAGAGGATAGAGAATTATATATATATATATATATATATATATATATATATATATATATATATATATATATATATATATATATATATATATATATATATATATATATATATATATATATATATATATATAAATATATATATATATATAATCTCCTGTTCCCTGCTTTTTATAAATATTAATCTGTGCTTTTACACTTCTGTTTGAATGTGTCTTTTGGGCGTACGTTCTATAGATGTTCGTTTGTATGTCTTTGATAGTCCGTGTTAAAAAAAATATTCGGTATACCTACGTAATTTCCAGTACAGTACGTCTTCGAGTTACGCGGTTGTAATTTTCAATTTTGCGTAGAGTGCTTTAGCATGCTATCAATTGATTTACGACGAGAGAAAGAAAGCTTCGAGTGTACAAACATCATTGATCAAATACTTCAATGCCCCATAAACGTCTGCAGATTATGGGATTCTTTTCATTACATAATTATGTATGTATAATATTAGTATTTTATAATAGTTCGTGTACAGTATAATATAATATATGTGTGTACCATTTTCATATTTAAATAATAGGTATTTCACTGAAAAAGGTTGAAAAACGTATTTCATTTCTTTACTTAGTCATTAATGTTTGCTGCTATCGTCCACTCGATGATGGTCGAAAAGCTTACAGGAATCCAGCGCCACTCGCGCTCAATCAGTGGGTACGCTCGCCGCATTGCCTGGTAAATTTCGACTTACGCGCTTTCTACATACGCGGAATGGTCTGGAACGATTTAACCGTTTTTCTACATACGCGGAATGGTCTGGAACGATTTAACCGTTTAAGTCGAGGACTTACTGTATACTGCTTTGCTAATGTAGGTGCTTTTATTCACTTGAATTATTTTTTTAAAATTTAGAGCATATTTGATTCATCCCGTGTTAAGGCTTGTGGTGGAAATCCTGCCGAAGTTCAATATATCATAAGGCTGCTATGTACTAACCCCATTGGATTCGCTCACCTCAATGTTAACCTACGGAGAAAATTTGTCCACGGATTGCCGACTTGGATTCAAAGATTTTTTTAAAAAAAATTGTACTCCGTCATAGAGGAAGAAATTTTACATTTGTGTACATTTTTCGTTTTTTTTTAAAAAATGCAATTAATATTTTAAAATTTAAATTATTCAGGGAAAAATCTGGTATAGTGTGTTTTAAACGCTCATAAATTCCTTCGGTGGACGAAATTTATAAAATGAATCCTGTAGCGCTTTGCAGAAAAGTTCGGGCTATCTGACAATACCAATTTTATTTGATTATCAGCATTTATGTACCTGTAAATAGTTGACAAAAATATATTTTAAATAAAAAATTTGGGGGCAGCGCTTAACCCCCCTATAGAGAGAGAGCCATTACAATCCCTCAAAATGTCAATCCTAAGGGGGATGGAATTCTCGAACTGTCAACTGGACTCCTCCCACCACAAGAGTCTGCAAGAAGAGGAAAAGGGAAAAGCGATTTTTTTTTCTTAGTACATAGCAGTCTTAACGAAAAATTCACTGATAGTTCCAAATTAAAAACTGATCTTTCCAGCGTATTAACTAACATGCAGTGGCAGTCCCCCTATCTGTTAACTTTGTTATTAATTAGACTATTTCGTTTTGTGTACACGTTCCCTTCTTTCTCGGTGACACTTATTCATCTTCTCCGAACGAACGAACCTACACACCACCTGTTCGAATCTTATCGAGAATATTTCCTCTTACAAATGACGTCTCTCGCCGATTACCTGTCGCAATATGCTAAGTAATGGCTTTATTTATTCCTCAGCCTTTTCTGGGGGCAAAGAAATTACCCACGAACACTTCATTTACCACCCACCCCCCCGAAAACTGCTGCTTCATTTATCGTCTGTGTATGTGGCTCGTTCGGCAGTAGATTGCGCGGATCGAGAATGAATACATGCATGAGACCCTGAGAGTCGTTCCGGTGCCCGAAACTAATGGAGCGTTTCAAGTGGCCATGTGTTTTCTATTCTGTAAATCATTCCTCTGAGAGAACGGGGTTGCGAGCACTTGAAAAGTTTCTGACATTTCTATAAAGGATGTTGATACTCTGGAGCTCGTGTGGGGAGGATTTTTATAGAGGAGTTCTCTGTTTTATGCCTGACCCCGGTGCCACGCGTGTGTTTATCTTCGGGTCGGTGATAGATGTTTCGTAGGAAAGTGTTTGACAGTTTCTGCACGCTCTCGTTTTGATGAGATATTCATCGCGGTTTTAATGAGTTGCGCGGGGAAAGTGGGATTCTTCATTTTTGATGATGAATTATGGTCTCGTTAAAGGTTATTTATGTGGTCTATTATAGAGGTCAGCCATCCTATGACCCCACCCCTACCGGTCATAGCTTCGTGACCCGTGATATCAGCTTTAAAGAGGTCAGCTACACAGATTTTTTTTTTTAAATTTACGTGCATTTCGAATTTTTTTTTTCTCTGAAGTTTCTGTTGAATTAAAAATCATTATACAGGTTGAATTAAAAATCATTATACAGAGAGAAACACCTGGAACAGTTTGAAATTTCGTTATCAACCCCTTCAGCGCCATAGTTTCGAAAAATCGTTTGCCATGGGTTATGAACTCGTTTATGTCATCTTACACAGGCATTCAATTTGGGCTTTGAACGCATATCATCGTCTGACACCAACTATGCTTGTATGCCAAGTTATAAAAACAAAACACATAGTATGAATGCGTTTTCACGCTGCATGCTTATGTAATGTTTTAGCGTAGGATTACGTTCCTCAATAACGGTCCTCCGGAAAGAAAAAAAATCAGAGTCCGTCGCGAGTTATAATTTTAGAAGTGCGCCAAACCCAGTAGTAGTAAACAATTAAACAGAAAAGTACCAAAATGCGTTGAAAAAAAAAGATGTAACCAACGATAAGTAATCCTACGTTAATAACCCGCGGTAGTTTCGTTAGAAGAGACTACCTGAAATATTTATTAGAACTTTTCAATTTGGCTTTAGTGTGCATTTAATGTGTATTTATTAAGGTATACATTTACATATTATATTTATTACTTTTTCTTTGGGGGTGTGGTGGTGGGGGTTTGATATTAACATTGCAGGTGCAACCAATAAATTTTTCATCAAAATTTCAAACTTTTCTCTGCCCATTAAGCGTTTTGTAGTAAAAAATTGGCAGCCCACAGCACACGTTTAACTTCAAACAGGTCAGCACTGAAAATGTAAAATAAATAAATAAAAAAAATTAAAATTCAAACTTGTTAGCATGTTTATCCATATATATAAAATGAAACTTCTCGTATGGCGGCCAGTCATGGTTTCGAAAAAATGTGGCCGGTTTGAGGGGTGGCCGGCTAGAGAAGTTTCACTGTCTATATATTCGCTGAACAAATAGTTCTATTTGAAAATTGTTTTTCGAATAATTTGTCGCCAGGGCTTATAAAAATGTTATTTATAAATTTTTAAATCGCTTTAAAGGGCGAAACAACCGTTTTTACTTTCAAAAGAATTTTTGATTTTCTGCTTTAGAGAAGAATACTTTCAGAAATTTTGCTTAAAAAAAAAAAATAATAATCCCGACTAAAGTTTAATGAACATGATAAAAAGGAACGCTGTTTGCTTTTTTGTGGGATAGGAATCGTATATATATTCTTTTTAAGACGGTAAAGAAAAAAAATTCGTTTCGTGATAGATTTTTGATGATTTTTCCGTAACACATATGTCGCATTGTCATAAATGTGTAGTATAAGGAAATTTAATCTACTGTAGACGCGTACAGTTCGTGTTATTTTATCCCTAAAGCTCTGTAGCGTGTTAGAAGCCGAGAAATGGGCATTTTCCTTATAATTTTGTGTGTCGGATTCCCCTAAATTGTTCCCTATGTTCTGTCCGCTTGGTACGATTGATGACCAGGGCCCGATTTACAAAATTCTTGACTATAGGCACAACTCGGGATGGGGGCCTCCTAACACTGATGTGGGCGTAAAATTTCCAAAATTGACACACAAAAAGAAATAATCATGAATCATTGTGAAAATACCATTTTACCAAGAATTGGCTATTTGAAGCGTAGATGCCTAGAACATTATCAAATAACAAAAAGCAATACAACAAATTAACATCATCATTAAAACCCCAATACAATGCAACCAGAAAAACTTATTAATCTCTTATATACACTATAACATGCATATGATGAACTATACATATCACTATACATGTGATGAACCAATCAATCAAATTTGGAAGAATATATAAAAAAATTGCTGTTAAAAAAAGGTAAAATTTAAAAAAAAATTGAATTGGTATTTTTTTCTTTTAAAATGAAAATTTTACCTCCCCCCCCCCCTAGGCTCAGGCCTACCGGGCCTAATGGAAAATCAGGGCCTGTTGATGACAACAGCGATCCCAAAACCCACCAACTTATACAGGGCTATATTTAAAAAATGAACCTATTTCATGACGCAATATTTTATTAAGGAAAAATCATAGGAAACTACGGCCAAGTCACAAATAGTCTATTCATGATGCAGTTTTATTTCTTGTCTTGCAAATGATCAAAGGGGTATCGCCCCATTGGTATTGCCTTTCTCCGAAGAGAAGATCCCCGAGAAACTGGTCACTCGGGGAGAGGTTTTTTTTTTTTTGATGAGGGGTGGAACGTTACAAAAGCGAAGGTCAACGGGAGAAAATGTGTGACGGTGAAGAATGTTGATTATCCCCGACCCCTCATTTCGGGAATCGACTTCCCCGAGGCAGCAATCCTAAAACCAGTGCCGGGTCTCTTCTGGCTGGAGGTAGACTATATCTGATGATTCGAGCTTTTTTGAGTGAAAGAGTGCCCCAGCAATGGATTGGTCGGAAGGGGGCCAACAAGATCTTGCTCTTTGTGGTTGGCCTGCGACATCCCCAGACCTCACTGTGATTCTTTTCTTCTTTCTTGTGGGGATATGTAAAAGATCGCGTTTATGTTCCAACACTACTCACTAACCTCGATGACCTTAAATCGCCCACTCTTTTAAATAACGTCATAACTTAAAAAACGGGATTTTTCAGGAGAGTGATTTTAAAGTATAAAAGTAGAATAAAATGTATTAAAAATAAATATTAATTCTGCTCTCTAGCGGCTAAATATTGAGCGGTGATCTGGCAGGGTATATATACTACTCTTTCAGGGCATTCTGAAAACAGTCATAGCTAAAAATCGCCGATTTTTTTAGATATGACGTTGTTGAAAGAAGTGAGCGAAATATATATATTAAAAAACAACAACTAGTAATCAACTCGTGGATCGAGATACGTTGATACGCTCCTGGGAGGAATTCTCGTATCGCGCTGCAGGTGGCCACATTGAACACTTGCAAGACAGGAAATAAAACCTGATTATTGGTAGATTATTTGCGACTTGGCTGGAGTTTTGTATTACTTTTCCTTAATAAAACATCGGTGTCGTGAAATCGTTTCATTCATTTTTAATATCCCCGCATATCGTAAGAAGTTGCTCGACGTAGTCCTGTAGTGGTTCAGCGGTTAAAATATTCGCCCGGGATATTAAACGTTTTGAGTGTGATTCCGCTCAAGAAAATAAGTTCGGTTATCTATATAAATTAAAGAAAAACTCGGTGGAACAATTCCGGGTAGACCGTTTCCAGTATGGCAGCCGTTATGAAATTCGGCCATGTTTGAAAATGTCGAAATCGATGCTTTTTTTTTCCCCATGAAAGTACATAAATGTTACATATTTAGAAAGAATTTTAAAAGCTGATAATTTTTTCTGCTTACACTTAATCTCTTACTTCAATAGTTTTAGAGTTATTTGGATTCTAATGAGGCGTCTCCCGTGAGATCATCCATCTTTGACGATGTAAAAGCGTGATTCTTTCACAGCGTGTTTCTCACTAAAAAATGAATCGCTGAAAAGAAATGTTTGATCGTGTGTCTAATTTTTAATTCTTTTTAGATCTTTCATACTTTTAATTCAAACTTTTTAATCATAAATAGATCATTTGAAGATATACTGATTTTTTGGCAATTAAAAGTGAAAAAAAAATTAAATTCAAGTGAACTGTGAGCCGAGTGTCAAGTGATTCGATAGATGGGCGAAGCCCGGCTAGTTACTAATAACAGAAAATACAATTGAGAAAAAAAAATTAAATAGGTATTTGCAGTGTAAAATAACACGGTGTAAAGGTTATTTCAGCGTTACTTTTCATCTCTATATATAAAACAGTTCCGTAACTGACTGACTGACTGACTGACATACAACGCACATACCAAACCGCTGTAGCTAAAGGGCTGAAATTTTGCATGGCGATTCTTCTTATAGTGTAGGGGTGCACTAAGAGAGATTTTTGAAAAAATCTTCTTAGATTTTTTAAAATTAAATTTTTAATCTATTTTTATAACATTCTTTAAAGTTTGCATTTAAAATAATAATCCGAGGGTTATAAAATTCATATCACGAGAAAGATCATAAAAGTTCCTTTAAAATGAAATCTTTTTCGAATCTTTACCTCCATTTTCTGATTTTTGGTGAATTTTTATTGAAAGGTTTGAAAAATCTTTCGTGCACCCCTACGCTATTAGAAGAATCGCCATGCAAAATTTCAGCCCTTTAGGTCCAGTGGTTTGGTCTGTGCGTTGGATGTCAGTCAGTCAGTCAGTCAGTCAGTGAATGAATGAGTCAGTTACGGAACTGTTTTATATATATAGATATTGATTGCATTAATTGCATACATGGACAGTTGTATTTAATTTGAATGTACCCCGTAGCGAAGTACAGGTTTTCAGCTAGTACCCCATAAAAGGATTCGAGTGTCACCACGGCGGTAATGAATTTCTTCGAGAATTGGTAAGCTATATAGCATATTTGAAACATTCTACATCCCACGACGTCCCTGTTATGCCCATCCAAGAATTTTTAAAATAATCATAAAGAAATATTTCCTGCTATGAAGTTTGGCCCTTTTAATCCCTTGTGGTTACCCATTCTCCATCCAAAGTAATTAAATTATCCTTGTGTATTTTAAATTTAAACTTCTGTTGTTACTTCTCGAAGCAGAAGTCACTGAAAATCGAAGAGCAAATATAATCGATTTTTTTTATAATATAAATATAATTTTTTTAAAAATATTTGCTTCTAGTAGAAAGGATTATTAAAACTAAAACAGAAAATAAAACGAAAGTACTGAAAAATATCAAAAGTCAGAATTTTTATTGAAAAATAGAAAAGACAAATAAACAGAAAAAAAAAAGAAAGGAAACTGGGTAAAATTTTTCCGTTTGGTACTGTCCGCAATAAAAATGTCAAATGGACCGTTTCTCGAAGTTAATGTTACTGTTTCGAACAGAGTTCTTTTTCCCCTCTCTGTGTTTCTTTCTTTCTCTTTCTTGTCATTTTTTTTATTCAATTTTATTTCGGCTGATTTTTTCCCCCTTTCCTTGAAGCTAGTATTCTCTAAACTGACTTTGTCTTTTCTTGCGCAAAAAGTTTTTATCTTAATTCTCCCCCCCCCCCCCTCGAAAACGGTTTTATTTTCCACCGTGAAGTGTTATGATATATAAACCTTATTTTTTTTTTCTTACTTCTTTTTTTTTCTTAATATTTTGTAAAAAACAGCTACTTTATTATCGAGTCCAATTGTTCCGTTGTTGCTTGAAAGATTTTAATTCATTTGTATACCGACAAACGATTTTTCTTAAAAGTCGTTTTTTAACTTTTATAATGAAACGGAAAAATATATAGATGTATATTCTGAATAAGTGTAACAGACGGTTTTTTATATTACTATTTCCCTTTGCAATTTGTATAAAAAGAAGTATTTCTGGATAAATTAACTTTTTTGGTGCATTTAAAATAATTTAATGCATAATCTAGAATGTCTGCATTTACGATTTATAAGTACAGAATACTATTTAGTGAAATTTTAAAGTAGAGGAAATTGTAATGAAGCTGTTGTTATAAAAATTCAATTACTCTATGGTTTAACTTAAAATTTTTAAAAACTTTGTTTTAACAGTAGGTGCATCAATTCGTATTGCAGATATTTAATTCCAATTCTAAGCGAGTAATATGCTTTTCGATGTTTTTCTAAATGCAGACTAGCAAATGCATGTTTTTTTTTAATTCTGTTTTTTTGCGTATGAGGGCAGACTTTTAAAAATAAAAAACAGTTTTAAATTTTTTTCACTGTTAATTTTTACAGGCATCAAAAATATTGACGCCTATCATTACGAAGTATTTTTTGAAATTGATCTTAATTTTCAAAAATTTATAAAAATGGCGCACATTGCATGGAAAGATTTTATTTTTCAAACGCAGAAAACAGAATTCAAAGACATGAAGTTTTTGATAACTGTAAAGCCACAATTATTGTAAGTCATTCTTTTGAGATGACTACAGACGTAACTTGGAGTTGTAAGATGTAATTGATTGCCTATAGATTTCTCTGACATGTTTATTAAAATTAGTTTGCTGTAGAACTTTTCATAGCTATTTCGTCTTTTACATGATAACGGGCGCATTTTTTTTCTTAACATGTTCAATAATATATTCAATTTAAGGAATGCTTTTAATTTCATATTTTCTTTTATTTCTAGGTAAGTTGAAGATCTCGTTTTATGAATTTTGAAGGTGAAGGATTCTGAAACATAAGTACACTTTTGCTTTATATAGTGTATTGAATCATGTAATACAAGCTAATTAACTCAAACATGAAATCAGGAATCTAACCTTGCCGCACCATATGGCGTCTTAAAATGAAACATTTTGTTTTTATTAGTTTATATATGTACTAAATACATCGTTATTTATTCTGGAAACTCGGAAACTGTAAAATGAATTTTTACCCGTGAAATTGAATTTTTATTTATTTTTTTCAAATCATCTTAAAATAAATTTTATTAAAAAATAACAAGAAAACTTGCATAGTTTTTTGGTTGTTTATATACCGTTTATTTGCTAAGGGATCACTAGCAGTTTAGTCTGTTTACCCTTTACCCGCTCATTCAGCGCTATTATTTCTCGTATGTCTTTACTATTGTAAACTCGTATAAACTTACCCGTCGATATGACGTCGTATTACTTTAGTTCCGTTCTTATCACGACGGACATGCTGTATAAGTGCTTCATTTCGAACGTCTTTGTGAAGGATGCCGTTCATCCATTGAAGTGTTTCTAGCCACCTGCTACGCGTTGCGTAAATCACTTTGAAGTGCGCTCTTAGAGCAAGCACCCTTCCAGGGACATTCTCGTATGGACTAGCCGATCACTTTGAAAGCTAATTTCAGCCCGGCACGCTCTATTTATCGCGAGGTGATTCTGTGCGTCTAATTACGTTTAGTTGGCTGGGTTTTATCAGTTGCTGCCGTTTTCATGCCGTTGAAACTATCTAGCGTCTAGATCTTGGATTAAACTGCTATGGCTTAGAATGAAACTTTCCTGAAAAGAAAATTCTTAGGTTTTTTTTTTTTTTTAAACTGACTGGACCACCTGTAATTCGCTACCTTACATGTTAGTCGTTGTAAATAAGAAAGCAATATAATGTCGAAATCGAGCCGAAATGAAGCTTTATTTTGTGATAATTTAATATTTTCTAGTCTATTCGTGCCATCAGTAATTGTGGCATCGGAATTAATGAATTTCCCCGTTCTCTTTAAGGAATGCTTTTAGTGTCAGCAATTTTAGCTTTTTGATCTTTCGTCGGGAAAAATATTTTTGATAAAAGAAACGACTTCTGAAATCTTGAAAACGAAAAATTGCAAAAGCAAGAAACGGTATTGTCACACGGCCAGTTTCAATTTTCGTAGTATACACAGTTTTAAATGAACTCAACTCGGCCAGTTTTAGTTTTCTAAGTTCTAAGAAACTCTATTTCTATTTCTATTTTCCGAGGAAAGATTTTTCCGTTATTAGAGCCAAATGATGATCTCTTGAAAATTGATATTGCCAAATGAAAAAAATAAATGGTATTCTTGTGTGAACAGTTTCGCCGTTAACAGGCTCGCAGCTTGTAATTTTTTCACTTTTCTAATTCTGAAAGCCGGTTAATAGCAAAGAAATTCAAAAGCTGATTGCTACAGATTCTTTCTTTAAGTAAAGATAAAATGTATAAAAATTTGTTATAGTATAAAAACAAATATATCAGATACAACAACATTCTTCTTTCTTTCGTTACCACTTCGGTTTCCATAATAACGGTGTATTATTGTTAATGTTGAAGTATCAAAAGTTTGAACTATCAAAATACAGTTCAGGGCACTAACCGCAACAAATTAATAATCAACTCGCAATCTTGGACCAACTGCGTAGGACACTAACAGCATTGTGAACCCAACAAAATTATTTCAACCCTTGATAGTACAAAATTATTTTTATATCCTTGGCTGGCAATTTATTTTCAAGAAACAATATTCTCCAAACCATTAATTGTGATAACTTAGCGATTACCCCCCCCCCAAAAAAAATAAATAAATAAAAAAAAAAAAATAAAATAAATAAATAAATATAATAAAATTAAAAAAATAAAAATTAAAAATAAAATAAAAAAAATAATAAATTTTTTTTTAAATTACCAAATGACGTAAATTTACGTCAACGGCAACCAGAAAGAGGATCCTATATGATGTAAATTCATATGCATTGTCTTTTGCTACGAAAGTCCTTTAAATCGCAGTGTTTTCAATTTAAAATGATCTCAAAATAGCCTTTTTTTAATTTTATTTTTTATAATCGTAAAAATTTATTTATTTTCGATATTAAAACTAAAATCTTCGAAAATTAGGAATTACTGAAAGACGTAGAAGATATTCGTTCGGGACTAATTTCATCTATACTTATATATAAAGAGAGAGAGCGATTTTGTACGTGGAGGGTAATCTCCGGAACCACTTCACCTATTTGAAAAATTCTTTCACTGTTTGAAAGGTACATTATTCTAGATGGACATAGGCTATATATTATGTATATCTGATCAGTAGAAATAAAGTTAGGGGGGATACTCTAGATTTGTGTGCACGGCCGCCATCATGGATTTTTCCGCCAGGGTTTGGCGCATTTCGCATGGCGATAATTATTGCGTTCTGGTAAAAATAACCCAATGTCAAATTCTTTAATTTTAAGATCTAACAGTTATTTCTGATGTGATCTTTTAATTACAGTATAATAATTTTAGGTCAAATCTTGGCCTTGACCTGGAAATCTGAGTCAAATTGACTATACTCAAAAGAGTAAATTATTTTTAAAACTAAGAGTCTTTTTGTTGAAAATTTTTGAATCCATTATCAGTTTTTCGTTAACTTATTAAATTTAAGTTGCTTTTAATTTTGTTTATCGATTGTCAATTAGTATACTATAATGATACACCATTTCATTTATTTGAAGTAAAAATTATCTGCCATCATTTTTTCGTAAAATGTAAAATGCAGTATACATTTTAAATACAATATATTTTAAAATATTTTATAATTCCAAGTTGTAGTGGATTACAAATAAATTCAAATAACTGAAGTTCAACTTCTCTCTCCCCAGGAACCTAAGTTAAAAAGTTAGTTAAGGTTAAGTTATTGGTTTAGGAAAAGGGTTTTCTTTTCTTATTTCCAACACAGCAGGATAAATGGTCAAATAATCCTTGTCCCGATTTTATTGTATGCACCAAATATTTGGTTAAGGTCAAATCTGAAGTAAAATTTCATTACCACAATGCCCTAACCAAAAAAAAAGAGGATCTGGTTACTCACCATAAATTTATGGGTTCATAATTATTTTACATTTTTCAAAGCTGAATTTTAGATAAATTTTAAATTGCAAGTTATTTAGGTGGTACGAAAATGCTGTATTTTTTTTCTAATTAACAATATATTGGCATAATATTTTGGTGATTCATTGCTATTAGTCAAAGAGTTAGGGCAAAGTGAATAGATGGCATTGAAATTTTATCTGTAAGTAAAATTCATTTGACCAAATTTTTCATATGGATCATAATTTGAAAAGGTAGTTTTTAATTAAAAATGACAAAAAAAAATCTCAGTCCAACAATTAAATGATTTTTCAAAAATATTTCTAAGTTTCACAATTTAAAAAGGTCGTTTTTATTAAAAAAGCTAAAAGAAAAACCCAAAATTTCCAATAGTTGAGAATGATTTTTTCAAAAAAGTGGTTTTTATCAAAAACCCAAAAATAAATCTAAGTCCAATGTTTAAATGATTTTTCAAAAATTTTTCTAAGTTTCATAATTTAAACAGGTGGTTTTTATTAAAAAAGCTAAAAAATTCAAAGTCCAGCGTTTTGAAAACACCGCTTAAAACACATTGGCGAGAAATTTTTCAATCCTCAAAACACGGTAAAATCGCCAAGTTGGCGCAAAAAAATCCAAGATGGCGGCCGTGCACACAATTATTAAGTAACGTAATATTAATTTGAATATTATTTTAGGTGCTTAAAATAATTAAAAAAACATTCTTTACTTAAAATCCTTTTTTTATTTTTGTATTTTTATTTCATCTCTTACTCTAATTTTGAGATACCAATGTGTATCTATACTTCTATAATCTATCTACACTGCTGGCCACCCAAATTGCAACACCAAGAAAGACAAGAGATATCACAACAAAATTTATTTTGTAGATAACATGTTGACCAAGTATCAAATGATTAAATTTATAGACTTCTGTGAAGTGTGGTTCCTGCCAAAATCAGTAGCCAGAGTAGCCGCCATTGTTGGAGATCACCGCTGCCACACGCCTCGGCATTGATTCAAAGAGACTTTGGATGAATTCTTGGGGTACAGCAGACCAAGCAGCTTCCACACGTTGCCAAAGTTGATCTGCTGTGGCAGCTGGGGATGGAATCTGGGTCAATCGTAGAGCAACCATGGACCACATGTTTTCTATCGGCGAAAGATCCGGAGAGCGAAGCGGCCAGGGAAGCAATTCAATCTGGCGATTGACGAAGAACCGTTGGACAATGCGTGCCACGTGTGGTCGCGCATTATCCTGTTGAAATATGGCTGTGGGCAAGCCCTAAAGGTAAGGAAGGACAACTGGCTCCAACACCTCGGAGATGTAGCGCTGGCTGTTTAAAGTACCGGCAATGCGTACTAGAGGTGTGCGAGAGTGATATCCAATACCGCCCCATACCATAATACCCGGTGCAGGACCAGTGTGGCGGTGCATAACGCAGCTGTTCAGCATCCTCTCTTCACGGTGTCTCCAGACTCGAATGCGACCATCGTGGTGTTGCAGACAGAAGCGTGACCCGTCAGTAAAGACAATTTCATTCCATTCTGCCTTCCACATCCTTCTGTCATCGCACCATTGGAGGCGGAGACGTCTGTGGTTCTGCGTCAAGGGTAGACAAAGCAATGGACGTCTTGCGGACAAACCACTCTGCTGTAAATGGCGTCGAATGGTACGCGCAGACACTGGATGATGCGTTACAGACTGCATGTGCTGTGCTATGGTTCGTGATGTGACTGAGCGATCCGTCACTGCCATGCGCACAATTTGCCTGTCATCACGTGAAGTGGTGCGCTGAGGTGGATGCGATCGAACACGCCGGTCCGTCGTACCCTCCTGCATCCAACGATGACATATCCGCATTACAGTCGTTTGGTTTCGTCCAACACAACTAACGATTTCCCTGAAAGATAATACACAATCTCGGTAGGCCACTATCCTTCCTCTGTCGAACTCGGATACTTGATCAAAAGATGATCGCTGTTTTCGACGAGGCATAATTGATCGTTTTTTTGAAAAAAACACAAGAAAAACACAATTGCCGAACTTGAAATCGTCAAAATCTCCAAGCCTTAAATAGCGCTTTGAAGTGGCGCCACAGGCGCGCGTGATGTGCGTCTGCGCTGAAATTCTAATCATTTGTATATCTCACCTCCGCTAATGCATGTTGTAAATTTCATGTTATTTGCATGTTTCCTTCAGGGTGTTGCATTTACAGTGGCCAGCAGTGTATATATATAGAACAGTTCCGTAACTGACTCATTCATTCACTGACTGACTGACTGACTGACTGACATACAACGCACAGACCAAACCGCTGGACCTAAAGGGCTGAAATTTTGCATGGCGATTCTTCTAATAGTGTAGAGGTGCACTAAGAAAGATTTTTCAAAAATTCTTCTTAGCTTTTTTTAAATTAAATTTTTAAGCTGTTTTTTAAACTTTTTTTACGTTTGCATTTAAAATAATACATTGAGGGTTATAAAATTTATATCACGAGAAAGATCATAAAAATTCCTTCAAAATGAAATTTTTTTCGAATTTTTACCTCAATGTCCTGATTTTTTGGTGAATTTTTAAAGATTAATTTTTAGAATTTAATTTATTAAATGCTGATCACGTGATTTCTTTTTCTGGTACTTTAAATAAATTTATCATCACGTGCATAACAACTAAATAGACAGTTGTTTTTCTTCTTTCTAATGCAGCAGACGATTGGATATTATAAAAAAAAATAAATATCCCTTACGATTTTTTTATAAATATATATATATATATATATATATATTTATTTTACATCAATTGTATACAATGATCGTCGCATTTATTATAAATATATATATTTATTTTTTTGGCATTAATTGCATACATTGACCGTTGTATTTAATTTGAATGGACTCCGTAGCGAAGCGCGGGTTTTCAGCTAGTTATATATAAACTGGTCTAAAATGATATCAAAATGAACAGTTTCAATCTTATGTATCACTGATTTTTTTTCGTTGTTAGAATCCTGCTGTAAAATGTTAAAAAATAATTATTTCAAATGCAGATTAATGGTATTTGTGTAAAGTCTCAAAATGCGACCGGTTTTTAATCATCTATAATCTTGTTGGATTTTATTATTTTTACTGTGTGCACCAAGATATGATAGGATGAATATTACGAATTTCAAAAATCAAATAAATTGGTACTGAGTTGCATGACCAACCTTAATCACAGTGCATAAGTTTAAAATGACTCCAAAATGTCCGGTCCTAATCTTTTGCGATCGTGAAGAATTTTTCTGTCATTAGGGACGAAATTAAAGAAATCTCGAAAACTAATAATTTCAAAGACAAATGGCATTGGGTGCCCGTTCTATATATTTCGTGCGAATATTGCCTTTGAGTGCGGTTGGATATCGGATTTGAGATGGCATCTTGCCAAGACTGCAAAATCACTTACAATGGTCTAAAATAGGATATCGATACACCCAGTGGATAATTCCCCCTCCCCCTTTTTTTTTCTTTGGTTGTGGGGGTGTTATAAGTTTCATGTATATTCATGAAATCTCAAATCGAGGCGATTGGAACTGTCTAGAAAGCCTTCGTAATTTACTTTTTACATTATCTGAATTACAGTGATTTTTTTTTTATTTTTTATTACTGCAGCCACAGGAGAATGTGTTTTAAACTAAGTATGAAAACTATTTTAATATGTATACAATAATATTGATATGCTTTAAATTTATTTATTTATTAGTTATGGCAATGAATTTATGAATTACTTTTTGTAAAAAGGGGAACGACACTTTATTTTTATTTATTCTCTGGTTTTTTTTCGCAATCTGTAAATTAATTTTTTTTCCTATCTCCCTAATGAAGTTTATAGTGGGTATCGAACCAAATAATTCTTCAAAATTATTACACTCTTGAAAAAGGGAGCAACACTTAATTTTTACTTTCGCTCTGGTTTTCTTTGCAATATTTGGCAATATTTATTAATTTTTTCTTTACTCTGTAATGGAGTTATAGTGCGTATCGAACGAAGTATTTCTTCAAAATTACAATTTTAGCGCTGAGCCTGGACCCCTTCCTCCTTATGAAAAATTGGTCTTCAACATGTTTGTTTATTCAACTCTTTGCTTAAAATATGCTTTGGTGTTTGTAAGTTGACAGCTCACTACAATTACTGTACTACCCGCGAATTATGAATATTGCAATTATGGTATACCATCATTCCAGTACTGATAATTCGCGAAGTACTGCTGTATATTTGGGAACACTGAGTCAATATATTTTTAACGTATAAGAAAAAAATTTTTTTTTTCTCCCTCGGCTTTGATTTTCTATCAGGCTTAAATTTTAAGTGTTTTATATGTTTTTTCTTACTGTTAAAAGACGTAAATAATTTGTTTTTTGTAAACATATTTACACTTTTCTAAGAAAAAAATTAAGAATGTGCCTATGATTTTCTAACGGCGCTTCCTTTGTTCAATCAGACGTGACAACAAACCATCGAAATTGAAAAAAAAAATTAAAATTCCTAGCACACTTTCAAGCTAACATTTTTTTAATGGTGCTTTTAAAGGCGGCGAATCCCTTCGATTTTGCAGATCTTCAATCATCATGTTAAGCTATGGAGAATTACCCACTCGGTAATTTTCTAAGTTTCACAGATAAACGATCGCACATTTTTTTTATTATTTTGTTTTTGCATACTAAGTACAATTTTAAATAAGCAGCTCGCAATTTATTTTATTTTTTTTTTTACTACAGTCGAACACCGTTATAACGAACTTCAAGGGACCAAAGGTTTTGTTCGCTTTATCCGGTGGTTCGCTATATACGAACCGTCAAGAAAAATGCTAGAGTTCACAAAATGTATAACTCATTAGTTGCAGTGTGCATTCAATAATGATGTATTAAAAAATGATAAAATCTATTAAAACTAATAATTAATGAATTAAATCGACTAAATTCGATTACATTAAACTGACACAATACTAATCAAATTACGAACAATAGGAAAACGACGGGACCAAAATTTTTGTTCGTTATATCTGTGAATTTATTATATACCAGGTTCGCTATAACGGGGTTCGTCTGTATTACCTTTAATTATCTATTATTATTTTTTTGGAAATTATTATTATTACCAGAAGGTAACCCATCATTTTGACGTCATAATACTAATAATGACGTCATAATGGAAAAAGTATATGAAAGTTAAAAAATATCCCTTATTATCTAACAATATTGCATTTAATCCACACCTTGTAAAAGCAAACCCATTCATTATTTATTTTATTTATTTAGTTTTTCATGCGATTGGAGTAGTAGACTGCCATCCAGTTTTTTACAGCTCACTACGCGATATGAATACTTGAGCTACTTGATTCATTCACATTCAAGTTTGTTTACTTTCAGAATTCATCGCAAAAGTAAACAGATTTTTAAAAACTTTTAAATATACAGCTAAAAGCATCCAATTTTTTTTAGTTCTGTATGTTTTATAGAAAAATAGGTAGAAAAAACGTGATTTGATGGAGAAGATATTAGTTTTTAGGTAAGAAAAATTCTGATCCACATCTGAAATTGTAATTAGGCCTAACCGGCCGTTTGTTTACTGAGGGCTTCAATTGAAAGATGAGTACAGCCCGGAAGTGTTATACAGAGACAACGACTATTATATATATAATTATTATTGTAATTATTATTTAGAAAATGTTTCACGTGGCATTAAGTTAATGACGTATTTCGCCTCAAAATTTAAATAATTTTTTAAAAAAAAATACCGGATAAAAAAAAAATATTTCCCAGTATAGCTTTTACTCTGGGAGTAGAGATCTGCGACGCGACTGCCCTGTCAGTGTTTCCGGCTTTTCTAAAAATCCTTTTCTAAACATTTCCGCTGCGAAAACTTTTAAAAACCGGCAGAAAGAAACGTGTTTTCTGGTCATTAAAATGCATATAAAACTGCTGTTCTTATCCGAAATCTTTTGTACGGGGAATAATGACCGTGTTTGCAAGAGCTGATAATGATGATGGCTCTCTGTTTTATATTGCGGGCGAATATTGTCTTCGGAATGCAAAAGGGGGATATCGGATTTCGAGCCGGCATTTTGCCAGGACTGTGAGGAAGTTGCTGTAACAATGGGCACCAAATGAAATTTCAATACGCACTGTCAATACGTGATTATGTTATTTTCTCCTCGGGGATGTTGCTGCGTGCGAATGCGGAATGCCATGTCTCCGAGAGTAAATCGCCGTGTAATTATTATTTACGGCATGTTAATGTCTTCATTCAGTCGAACCCCCGTTATAACGTACTTCAAGGGGCCAAAGGTTTTGTTCGCTTTATCCGGTGGTTCGCTATATCCGAATCTTTAAGAAAAATGCTAGAGTTCACAGAATGTATAACTCATTAGTTTCAATGTGTATTCAATAATAATGTATTAAAAAATGATAAAATCTATTAAAAATGATCATTAGGGCGCGGTAGCCCGGTTGGCAAGAGCAGCGGGCCAGTGATCTGAACGTCCCTGGTTCGATGCTCGCAGCTGCAAATCTGCCGCCGTGTTCACTAATGGTGGCCGAGGCACGTAAAATAGGGCGTGGCTGCAATGTCCTCCGAGTTCTCCAATTTACCTCTGGAGGTGCGGGGTCAAGTGTTCCGGTCTCGTCACTTGACTCGGTTCAAAATTACGGGACCGGTCATTTAGCCAAGTCGGACTCTGACCCTTTCTGTGCTATTAAAAACCGGAGCCGCACCTTCATCGCCCATAGCCTTTTGGACTAGACCTGATGTTACATGTCGGTCAAGGAGCATAAGCAACAACAACAAAAATGATCATTAATGAATCAAATCGACTAAAATAGATTACATTAAACTGACACAATACTAACATTACATTAAATTACGTACAATAGGGGCGGGACTAAAATTTTCGTTTGTCATATCCGTGAGTTCGTTGTATACCGGGCTCGCTTTAACGGGGTTCGACTGTAGTATTCTAGTGGCGGTAAACTAATACGGTTGTGCCCCCTCTAGTTTAGCATAGTACTACATAAAACTACAAACATAAAAATTATGCCATTAGTAGAGATACGCAAAGAATTCCGCGTACAATATTGCTGTCGTGAATATGTGTCATAAAATTTTATTGCACTGGTTTGGTTTGGCACGCTACTTACAACTTTTGCTACACGAGGGCTAATTAGATCGGGACCTACAGCTTAAAGCCGAATCCGAACGGCTACAAACGTCCATACTAACAGATGTATATGGGATGTATTTGGTACCAGAGTCTGTGGGATTCGAACCCACAGACTCTGGTACCAAATTCCAGCGCCCTAACCATTCGGTCATCGTCCGGCTATGTTTGCACTGATTGGCACCTCCTTTTTCCTAAGGTTCCTATATACAGGGTGCTGACGACATCGCTGTGCTCAGATGATAAAATGTTATAAGTTGGGGTGCCTTGTGTGGATGACGGATCTGTACCGATTGTCCGGCATCCTCGAGCCCCACAGCAATGAATAGCACCGAACCTGGGAAATTAACCTTCGTCTGCGTATTCAGGTATCGCTACGTAGCGGCTGGTCTTCAGTGTTTTCAATGGCCGATACTCGAAAGAGGAGGGGGCCGTGGTGATGATACGACTTACGTTTCTTAAAAAAATTGGGTTTTTCACATTCCGGATTCTCGTTCGCCGATATTTTCTATTTACTGCAACTACTGTAAGTAATAGCCAACTATTTTTCTGAACCATTGGTACCACGTTTGCTCATGTAAAACAAATTACTGAATTTTCATGACATCTTGAATCTGAGAATTGCTGTCACGTAAATTTCTTATAACATTTTGCCATCTGAGCACAGATCTCATCCCATAGGGGTTAGTGTGTTTAGGATGCCTGCGAAAAACGAAAAACAAATATCTCTAAACCGTATTTCATTATACTATTGCTGTTTTTTTTTTTTTTGGCCAGACACGCAGAGGAAAAACATTGCATTGCACTGAAAAAGTGTGGTATATAAATTTATTGTGATTCGTTGAAAATGTAACAATACAATATACAAACAGTGTGATTCCATGTAATGTGATGCCATGTTTGTGCTATAGATAGTAGGAAAATTGCTGTAAAATTTATTTATAAATAGTACAAATAAGTAGTATAGCACAGTACTACGTTTAAAATTTTAATGATAGTTGGATGTCAATACACAGGCTAAATCCAAGTAAAATTCATGAAAAATTTTTGGCGACAAACTCGCCAATAATCTCCGCGAAAGTCGAAGTTCGACTTGAACGTCACATTAATAAGAAATCCCAACTTCTCCCATATGAACAATATCTCATTTTTTTCTATTTTCCCAACAATCTTTACTACAGAAAAGATGGCAACTAAATTAAGAACAAACGATTCATTTATCATGTTTCTTTAATATCATTTTTAGGTAACAGTTTCGTTTATATTGATATTCAAAATATTTAGGTACAGAAAAAATTTCCTTTATACACCAGATAGCATTGTTATGCCCAATACATTTATTTCTATTTCTAATGAAATAAAAGCAAAGGTTTAAACATTAAAAATAAATAAAGCATTGGTCTTGGCAACATTAACTTCCGAAAATGGTCCGTTTGACATTTTTACTGCAGACAGGAAGCACAAACACTCCAGAAATAACAAGAACATCACATTATATCGAGGTTTCCTTTTTTTCCCCACAGCCCTGTACATATATATCCCACTCTAACGTAAACTTATTTTCTATCAAGAGTTTCTAATCTTTTAAGGCTTGTGAATATAAAACTAAAAAAAAAAATCGATTACGGTGCTTTTATTTATTTTTTTTTTTCAAATCGATTTCAGACTTCAGCTGTTCGAAAGGAAAAGTTGTAAGGACTATTGAAATTTCCATCCTTTTTATGAATTTATGTGCGCGCGGTGTAGTTCAAAAAACTGGATTCTTGCCAGGCGTCTTCTATGTGTGCGTTAAACTTTGATATCGCCTTACGCGCATTAAAACATCGCAGCGATTGTATATCTTTTTGTGTTAAGTCCCCATACCCACCCGATAAAGGCGAAATAGCTTAACTACTTATATGGCTATACAGTTTTAACGTTCATGGAGCGCCTATAAATAAATATATATATATATATACAGTGGAATCTCGATCAATCGTTCTCCGAATCATCGTTTTCCCGTATGTGTCGTTTATTTCACCCATTCCTGACGATCATATTGCCTTGTTATGTTCCCGCATTTATCGTTCAGTTCAGTCGGTCCCTTGAAAAACGATAGAGCGAGATTCCACTATATATATATGTATATATATATATAATGTATGTAATAAAAACACCCCAACGTTATTAATCTAATGCGTATTTTAAATTATCCTTGTTTCCTCTTACTAAAATACAGTCCCTCTTTCAAAACTGATCTAGAAATAAACGAATTAACTAACTAGTGTGTCCCTTGAGGCACGCGCTGAATGTCAGGCGCCTATGATTCAGGATGATTCAGAAACCACGCGGCTTGCATCGCATGTTCGGAATCTTGAGTTATGTCTCGCGTGCTCAAGTCGGATGATCGGCTCTGGCCAATTAAAGAAATTTTAAGACCTAGCGTCACGTTAGCGTCCCCAGTGGTTTAAAAGATGGGACAGAGGATTTTTGCGCTCTCTCTGCTTCATCCCTACCTTGCCTTGCTCTTCTGACCCGCCTTCTCTTGTCCCTTGTCCATGTACTGCTCCCAAAAGTACCATGATGTGAGCGTATCACGTTTCGAAGCTCCAGCAGGGCCGGTAGCTTCTGTCGTCTTTTAATGTTCCTCCTGCGCTTCTTGTGTCATCCTTGCGTTCATATCGCCGTCTTGAATTATATCGTCGAGTTCTTAATAAATTAATACCTTGGAAACTGTTCGTGCGTCGCGTCTCTCTTCTGTGTGTTCATCAATGCCTCGCTTCTCTGTGGTGTGTCAATGGCTCTCCAGAAATAGTATTCATCTCGTCACTCCGGCTGCGTCCACTCAGCCGTGTATCATCTCATCTATATAGTAGTTTTAAGTCAAAGTTTATCGTGCGTGTAAAGCCGTTATCATTATTTATATATATACAGTAACCACCGCTTATAGTGATCAGTAGTTATAAGAATCAACCGTTTATAAGAATCAATATCGCAAAAACAAAAACAAATGTATTATTTCCATGTTAAAATTTCCGCTTTAAAGAATCAATCCACCGGTTATAAGAATCAGTTTGCAATCTTCGCCTTCCTTTCATTTTTCCAAAAAATTCCACTTGAACTCTCAAAAGGTACGAAATTCTTTCTTAAGTTCTTGAAAAGAAAGATTGATAAAACTTTGGGGTGGAAAACAGTCGTAAAATACATTCCTTTAGACATAACATAAGAGTTTCTCCTTATACGCTTTTGCTAAACACTGTCTTATTAGCTTTACCCAGGGGCATCTAACCCGCCCGGGTCCGATTTCGCTTTTCTCCAGACAGGCACTCCTTTTTTCCCACCACTTACTTCCTGGTTGCGGATTTCTGGACCCTGAAACACAACACATAAATCTTCCGCGAAGTGTCCACCATCACTTACGCAAACGGGACAGTGGATTCAGCACTTCAAACCGTAAAACGTAAACGGATCCAATTTTCTGAATCAGATGAACCAGATGCTGAATCAAACGTTTCACGGTTTGATTCAGAATCAAACCGTGAAACGTAAGCTATAAAGTGAATCTTCGTCTGAGACTGTAATAAGCATACGTCGCTAGTATTCACTTTAGTTTTCTAACAAAATTGCCAGTTAGTGTTAGAACTTTTTGATAGTCGAATTCAAATATGATAAAAACAAGGAAAACTCTTAGTTTTTCTGAAAAACAGAACTTGTTAATTAGATATGATGCTCTTCCAAAGTGTAGTCAAAGAGAAGCTGCCTCTTGTTGATTTTATAATCCTGTGTTGTTACGTCTAGAAATTAAGTTATAGTATTTGTTTATAAATTGAGTATTTTTAAAATTATAAAAAATAATTTTAATAAATGATAAATAACGTAAATTAAAGAGTATTTAATGGTAAATTATGTATATATGTGCCTGTGTGTTTATATATATGTACAAGTATATATTTGTGTATGTGTGCCTGTCCAAAGGGAAGTTTCGGTTATAAGAACCAACCGCTTATAAGAATCAAAAACAGTAATAACAAAAGTGATTCTTATAAGCGGAAATCACTGTATATGTATGTATGTATGTATGTATGTGTGTATGTATGTTTGTGTGTGTGTTTTTTTTGTTTTGATTTTGTTTCAAGACAGAAATTAACTCGTTTTTAATTTAATAAGTTTATTAACTCCGCTATCTTCGAGACAAACATTCTATCTGAACGACCAGCGCGTGTTGCTTCCACACAGCAAGTAGTACAGAGCAAATCTTAAGAACGTTTATCTCCCTAGGATTGCCATCCCGGACAGCAAACGTGTCCAGCAGGAATCTGGGAGAGAAACTGGTTGCTCTGCAAACTGTGATTATGATTCGTCGGGGTTCGCACTCAAAATTGGGGAGGGGGGGGGGCGAGTCATTAAAAATAATTACTAATAATTACTAGATCTGATTCTTACACACACACACACACACACATATATGTAGGGACTGCAATTGTGTCTAGGGGTAGAGTTCTCAGTCTTATATAAACTACTTTTCTTATAGTCAAACAGTACTGAATAAAGGACACACTGCTTAAAACACAAACACTATACATTGACACTTAGGACCATTTACAGTTGTAGAAATACGTTACATATAAAATTTCACGTCAGGCCGCACCAGGCCACCACAATTAGAATGGGTTAAAGTATCCGGCCGTCTGCCGCGATATGGTTAACTTAGCCGCCGTCTGCTGCTTATCAGGAGCCAACGTCATGCCCCCTTCGAGACTGTCTCTCCCGTCGCAGCCCATCTGCTGCTTTCGGCACCTCTTACCAGGTCGTGACCCAATCTCAGTCTCCCCTAAAATACTTGTCTCTCAGTTCATCTCTCGAAAACCTAATAGCGCTGTCGTCGCATAGCGTACACGGCGACATATAGCTCATAACTGGAGCCCTTGGGATAATACAATTCCCATATATATATATATATATATATATACAGTCGAACCTCCATATATCGAACTTCCACATATCGAAATTTTCTATATATCGAACTCTTAGCAAATCTCCATGTTCATTACGTAGAAAAATTGTTTCTATATATCGAAAAAATCTCTATATATCGAAATTTTTTTCAAGACAAATTGGGAGATTTTATACCACTTTAGAATAAAATCTCCCAATTTTTGGCATTTGAAACAATATGTCAAAGACTTCAATTCGCGGAAAAGGTCCCCGATTAAGTTTTTAGTGTACTGAATAAATAAAAAATGTAACTGTGATCATTATAACCACTGTCTGTATTATTGCTATTTTAAATGTATGTAGTACTCAATAAATCTTTCATATTAATTCATTTTTGTTATTAACTTTCATTTAGTGGGATAAGCTTATAAATTAGAAATGGAGTTTCGTATACAAAAATTAGCTTTAATTTTTTTAGGAGAATTATGATAAAACTAAGCTCCATTCTATATATCGAATTTTTTTCCGGCAATTTGCTACTTCGATATATGGAGGTTCGACTGTATATATATATATATATATATATATATATGTGTGTGTGTGTGTGTGTGTGCACACTGAAGAGCCGAAAAGCTTGTAAAGGTGTGCGCATACATATAACAGAGCTATGCAACCAATCATTGTAACGCGATGCGATCGGCAGCGCCTATATAAGACAACAGGTGTCTGGCGAAGCTGTTAGATTAGTTCCTGCTTCTACAATGGCAGGTTATCACGATTTATGTGTCTTTGAACGTGGTGTTATAGTCGGCACACGAGAAATGGGACATAGCAACTCCGAGGTAACGATGCAATTTGGAATTTCATGCACGACCATTTCACGAGTGTATCGTGAATATCAGGTATCCGCTGAAACATCAAATCTCCGACAGCGGTGCGGCCGGAAAAAACCCCGGGGAAGAACTGGACCGTCGACGACTGACGAGAATCCTTAAAAGAGATAGACGTGCAACACTTCCTCAAATTGCTGCGGATTTCAATGCTGGGGCATCAACAAGTGTCAGCGTACGAACTGTTCAACGGACCATCATTGGTATGGACTTTCGGAGCTTCAGGCCCATTCTTGTACCGTTGACGACTGCACGGCACAAAGCTTTACGCCTTATAGGGACCTTTTTCGATTTAGCAGCACTGTTCTACGAAATTCAGATATTTCGACGAATCGAAAGATTTCACATTTAGCCGACAATTTGCCGACGAGTGAGGTAGAAGAGGAAACCGTAAATTTATGTTTATGCTTAATTTTAAATTACTCTGAAGTATGATTCATATCGGTATCCCGAAGTGCTGTCCCAACGGAGCATCTTCCATTCTGTTTCTAATGATATCCATAGTATATATTCTTTTTAGAATGTCTACAATTTTCCTGTATTCGAATTCGAATTACACACGCTTAGAAGTTAAGGCATATTTAGATGGATGTATTTATAAGAACGACTGCTAGTAGTTCTTGCGAAAATGATATCAATATAATCCTAAACCAATCTAAACATAGAGTAAATATAGGCAAGTTAGACTTATATGAAGATTTTGGTTAGTATTTAAAAAAAAAAAAAAATTCTTTTAAAAAAAAAGCGTCTTTATTCATACGTTGCTAAAAGAAAATTATAAATGATCTTTAGAAAGCCGCTTTTTATACTCGAACTTCCAAACGTCTAAAAGACTATTTCGAAAAAGTTATTCACCGCACTGGAAATTCATTACTTGGTTTATTGTTACAAACTCCGCAGTTCTGGCGAAATGCCACAGAAAATACGACGATTTATTATGCATTCGAAAACAATATTCGACAGAAATGATGGACACCAATATCAGAACCTCCTTTATGATTGTTTTCAATAGGCAGTTAGGAAATGTTTCCCTCTAAACCGTCGTGTGCAACTCCCTCTCGTTCCCATAGGGCTTGAATATCATTTATTTTATTTTATTTATTATTCGCATTTTTTTAATTATTCACAGAGTGAATAATTAAAAAAATGCCAATTTTTTTAGCTTAGTTTCTTTTTTTTCGGGGGTGGGGGGATTGAACTAGCGGTTTGATAAGTTAGTTAGAAAATTTGAATAAAACTAAATTTATAAATAAATAAGCTCAGGATTCACACTCTTTTTTTTATCCAGTAATTAATACTGTTGTTAACTTTTTTTAGTAATTTTAAGGAGCTATTGAAAGGTCTTTTCTTTCCGAAGAAAAAAATAACTTCTATTAATGCAATTCTATTAATGTAATAGCATGATTTACCCGATTACAATACTCGTGTAATCTGGTACAAGACGCTAGAAATATTTCAAAGGCATTTAAACTTTGCGTATGTGACCCTATAACATCCAAATTCGTTGAGAAACGGTTGATATTTGAGTACAGTAAAAAATCCTTTGGTTTCCACGGACAATAAATTACTCTTTCCTTACATATATACATATATCTCGTTTATTCATATATATTTACAGCATCTATGATACAACATGTCTATTATTAATTGATCATTATCAATCCTCAATCAGAAAAATCATGAATCATAAACCAAAGAGAGAGAGAGTCAGTCAGTCATGACGGGAAGCAGATCCCTTAGTTCTCTCCCCTGTTCTCTCCTTTCCTCCCTTTATATACCCCCTCTTTCAGAAAATTCTTGATTATTCTAGAAGACTCCACCTCGGCGTGGGAAAACTCCGGCCTCCGGTCGTTTCCCACGCCGAGGCGGTCAGCTTCCGATGCTGCCAGTATACTGGTCAGCCAGTGTATCCGAGCTTCTGGTTCCCCGTTGGTTGATGTAATTAGTTTGCTTTGAACTGTCCGTTAACGACTTGTTTAACGACCACTGTCAATCTTTCTTAAATTGGTCGCATCTGTAAATGTTTTTCCCAATCAGGAATGGGCACAGCACCACGCATGTGTGTAGGCCTCTGACACATAAGATGCGATCGTCTGCGTGAATATTTTGTTCCATTTTTAGTTCATCCCTTGAGACAGTCCCGTTTAGCGTCCTGCAGACTGAAGAATCTATTGTCTATTATAGTCGAACCACGTTATAGCGAACCCGGTATATAATGAACTCACGGATATAACGAACGAAAAATTCGTTTTCCCATTGTACGTAATTTGATTAGTATTGTGTCGGTTTAATGTAATCGATTTTAGTCGATTTAATTCATTATTACTTTTAATAGATTTTATCATTTTTTAATACATCATTATTGAATGCACATTGCAACTAATGAGTTATACATTTTGTGAACTCTAGTATTTTTCCTATCGGTTTGGATATAGCGAACCACCGGATAAAGCGAACAAAACCTTCGGTCCCTTGAAGTTCGTTATAACGGGGTTCGACTGTAATCCGAAACTTGTTTTCGTATTTATTTCTAATTTATTCTTGGGAAGCTGACATTCATTTATGATTCAAATTGCATGAATGTCGTTTAAAAATAGGTTTAAAACTATATTAAATTTTTCCGATTCTTCTGAGCGTAGTAAACATTTGAACGGGCTTTCTATATCGTTTAATAACAATAATGTTTAAATTCTTTATATAAAAAATGTCTTTCCCACTAAACGATTAAGTTTTTCGAGAGAAAAATGGCAACGGCGGCAGAATTAGATGTATTTTGATAGGGATGCCTCCAGCATGATAGGGATATCCAGCTACAGAATAAGTAAGAAAAAAAATCAGTTCTAGAGTAGAATTCGATTTTTCTCTAATTTCTTGCGTCTTAGTTCACACAATAGCCGCGAAATATCATACCTTTGTGAGCGATTTTTATGTACCACTTGTTAATTACTCTTTTATCATTCTCTAATTATGCTAATTTAATTACGTCTCTCTCCTCCTGGGTAGATAAAAATCTCCCGAAATTAATCAAATCTGAAAGGACGGTTTCCATTTTCAACCCACTCCCTCCTACCCCCAGCTGTGTGTTCCACAACAAAAGGCAATAGAGGAGAAAAGCCCATGGCGGGTGGGAAAAAAAAATAATAAAAATTTATATCGGACGATTTTTGGTAGAATAGTTCTTTGTCCGGGCACAATGAGGACTACACTTTCCGAACAAAAGGACAAATGAGTGGGATTTCTTTCAGATGCCGAAGATAAAGGTGTTCGATAGACTGCGGAATGGACTTTAGGTGTGGAGCCGTAGATGCACTTTTAAGTTGCTCATCCCAGATACGTGACCATTTTGGTGTTATCTGTCTTAACTGAGTTTCTTAAATAGGAATTTGTTCGTGAGTGGATTATTTATCTGGGATTTATGTTATGGCTAGAAGTTTCGGCAGTTTATAGCTAATAGGCCTTAACGAAACTTGGGGGGGGGGGGACGAATAATTAAAACCAATATTTTTTCTTCAGTTTTAAACTGATGATAATTATATTAATACAGGAAATAAGTTCACATAAGTTCATAGTTTTCTAGCTATAATTTCCCCTCCGTTTAATTGAAAGTGTTCTCTCTTTCATCATTTCGTTTAGTGTCGGAGGACTGATGGTCATCTACTCATTGGTCATATCCAATCTAATGAATTACAGAATGCCTGGGCTCCAGATAGCCTAGTGGTAGAATTGAATGGATAAAAATATTCATAATGCAAATTCAGTATTCATAATGCTATTTCTATTTCTTTGGGGGTGCCAGGGCCCCTTGCCCCCTCCCCCCTGGTGCGCCACTGCCTGTATGTATGTAAAATTCTCAATTTTAGAGTTCTTCCGAAATTTCGCTCCCATTTTCAGTTCAAATCGCACGAACTGGTCGGGTCGAACGTAGCCCGACAGACACCTGTTGATCACTCCTAATTAACTATATTACAAATATCATTTTCACTGTTTAAAAGCTCTTCTTTACTGTTTGAAAAATAAAAAAAAATCTCTTTAATTGATATCTGAACGCTTTGTTTTCATATAGTTAAAAAATCGTATAGCTTAGTGTTTATTGAAAATTTTACCTTTCTTAATTGTAATTAATATATATATATATATATATATATATATATATATATATATATATATATATATATATATATATATATACACACACAGTATGCCCACTTAAGTCCCTTCCTACCCTCTTAACTTCGGAACGGCTGCTGCTATATTCATAAAAGTGGTGTCTAGGTATAGTATAGTAGCCATGCGCTACTGAATAAACCACCTACCACGCCACCTGGTGAAAAACTGCGGAGTTAGCATTCCTATCTCGAAAACGGAACGAGATAGGGAAAAAGTGATTTATAAAGTTGTAGAAAATCATCGATTTAGTACGAAAAGATACCTTGTAGACATTAACGAGAAGACTACAACGGTTAAAACGCGCATTTGTTTTTTCGTGATTTCCTACACTGTGACGTGACAAAAGGATCTGAGAAAGAAAAAAACAAGTAATTTTAACAATATACCTTTATTTGAGATGTTCAAACTTCTCACCGTCAGCTGCAATACACATTTGGATCCTCGTTTGAATCTCACGTTGCACACGTTGGAGCATAGAGCGTGACACGTTGGCACAAGCGTCCGTAATGCGTCGTTTAAGGTCCTGCAATGTTTGTGGAGGGGTCCCATACACCTGCTGTTTCAGGTATCCCCACAGGAAAAAGTCCAGTGGAGTCGGATCAGGCTAATGTGGAGGCCATTCTTTGAAACCGCCATACCCAGTTATTTGGTCCCCGAATTCCTTGACGGGGTACTGCTTCACTAGAGATCTCAGCATTGGAATACTCAGCCATGACCACGAGCATCAACATACTACAACCCCAAGAAGATGTCTCTTTTATAGCTGTCTCAGGTGAACAGGCGTGACGTTTCTTACGTATTTGCATACTGCAAAAATTTCGAACACCAAGCGCAAGTTGCGTTGAATTGATGCGACACTGTTTTATACGATCTACGTATTGTCTACTCTGTTTATAAAGACAATCAGTACAAGGATGAAACCCTCGAGGTTTGAACCGCGGTCCTTTTGATTTGGGATCAAAAGCGATATACCACTGTGCATATTGCGGTGTCGTATTTTGCCCGAAAGATAATCATTTCTCCTTTCGTTCAAGTTTTGTGACGTCACAGTGTAGGAAATTGCGAAAAAACAAATGCGCGTTTTAACCGTTCTATTCTTTGCATTAATGTCCACAAGGTATCATTTCGTACCAAATCGATGATTTTCTACAACTTTGTAAATCACTTTTTTTTCCTATCTCGTTCCGTTTTCGAGATAGGAATGCTAACTCCGCAGTTTTCCACAAGGTGGCGTGGTAGATGATTTCATTCAGTAGCGCATGGCTACTTTACTATACCTAAACACCACTTTTATGAATATAGCAGCAGCCTTTCCGAAGTTAAGAGGGTGGGAAGGGACTTTAGTGGGCATACTGTATATGTATATAAAACATTATGAACATTATATATGAACATTAGTATTATGTAGCATAAACCGTGAAGTCTTTGTGCGATAAAATTTTAATGAAGAGGTTTCGAACTAAATTTAAAAACATTCATTTTCACTTGCTTGATACGCTGGTGTGTGAAATATATGCTTCCATTTTGCAAGACGTTTGTTGCTATAAATATACTAGAATGGTGTATAAGTTCTCCAGAATATCGTAGGTTTTGACAGATATAATGGAAATTTAGCTCTAAAGATTTCTTTGTAATAACCTCAACAAATTTCACATTTTTTATCAAAATACGCATGAATTTGACTAATTTATGATTAATCAGATTTAATATCTGTTCATTCTTAGAGATTGTATTGCATTTCAGGTGTCAGAATATTTCTAGATTGTGATATGTTCTATCTGTCAGAATATTTCTATATTGTTATATGCCGTATATGTCAGAGCATTTCTGTATAGTTTTCTTTTGGCTCAGCATTTACTTTTCCGATATGTCTCGTTGCATATCTATTTTGGGTTTAGAAATACTTCTGTTGTAGTTTATGGCTTTGTATTATATTTTCCGTCCAGTACATATTAAAGTCTGAATTACTACAGGGTCGTGGAATTTATTTTTAGTAGAGTACAGCGCAATATTATATGTTTTTGAGTCTTGGAATAATTTTGTTTTAACTTAGTCTGAATTTCGTATGATTTTTTTTTTCAAAATGTATGGATGTAGCATTTTAAATCATAATTATTTATTAAACATACGAATATACGAAAAATCCTTTTCTCCGAGAAATATTCTAATATACAGATGTTCCTAGACTTACGACCGAGATAGGGCCGAGACATTGGTCGTAAGTTGAGATGGTCGTAGGTCGAGTTTCAAACAAATTTTTGTTTTTTTGTATGTGTACATATATTTTTTACTTTTATACATACATACGTAATTTAAAATACATTGTATTTAGAAGACATAAATTATTCTTTGTCATCACTACTTATTATGTTAGTACAATCCATTCGTTCAGAATTTGCGACAGAAGATACATTGCAAGTTGCAAAAAACGTTTTCCAAGGTAGTTTGATCAGTTTCTTTTCCTTGTATATTATCTGGTAGCAAGCCAGATTTATCTGAATTACACCGATTTACACCTGTGAATCTTTCTTCATTTGGATCCATTGATTCTAATTGTTGTAGTCTTTTATTAATAAAATGAAATGCTGACGCCATTTCTGAAGCCAACGAAGGTTTATTTGATTTATTGTGTGGATATCGAAACTATTACATCATACATTTTTGCGTCTTAAATTTTTATAGCATTGCAGAATATTGCATCATATTGTTTACATGTTTTTATTAACTCGCTTTCTTGTTTGTGTGTTTGTCTAGTACAAATCTCGCAATCGATTTTTAACTAACTTCCCGACTAGCTAGACATTTGAAACTTTTAGAATAGCTCAGAACACGATGACAATGCATACTTTTAGCCATCTTTAGCTAGAATTGAATTCATTTTCAGTTAATTTTGGTTTGTAGACTGTTGCAGCCATCTGTCGGCCGGGATAGGAACGAAAAGTCAAACGCAAGTTAACTTCCAATTAACTTCATTTCCTTTCAAGTTGATGGGATAATTCATAAAAAATATTTTTTTAAAGTATTTATTAATACATAGAATTGTCAAGTTTATACGATTCAACAGAAAATTTAAAAACATGGTATATAAAAAGTTCTTTTTATCTTGTAATTATTTAATAATTATGTAATACATATAAGTATGTACTGTACATTCGAGGAACAGTGTTTTTAGAAAGAAAAATATTTTTTTTTAATTCAAAAATTTCGGTCGCAAGTGCGAACGGTCGTATGTCGAGCGGTCGTAAATCGAGAAATACCTGTAGTACAATTACTATACGAATATAGTACAAAAACTATAAGAATATTCTTATATTGAAACATTTTCTTTTTATTTCATTCCATTGCACATTACGATGTTAAATGCTGTAAAAATTTATAATTCAGTATTACTATCCTAATTATATTTGATTTTGTGGCATTTAAATTATATTGTCTCTGAATATTTTTGTAATAATTTTTGGCTCCATATTAGCGTCTAATCCGTTTTATATTTCGTGGCATAAATCAGTACATAGCATTAGCTACAGTTTTAAAAAAAATTAACAATCTTAAATATAATACATAAGTTATAACTTAACATTGCGTATGGTAAAAAATGAATAAATATTGATATTGTTTACTAATTTAAAATTCCCTTTGAACTTTGTCCGGTCGCAGAAATTCGAGGTTTAATGAATCCCTTTTTCTATTTCTGCTACTAATGTCACTCGTTGCCATGAGCTGATAGGCAGTCTGCAATAAAATTGTAATACACGACCCAGAGGTTAGGGGCTGTTCGCCCAGGTACTTCTGCCCACATTGTAACCTGTTGGTCTTGAAATATTTTTATTATTATTATTATTATTAATGTATGGTTCTGTAAACGTACTAATAATACTGTATCATTTTTGCTTTACATTTCATTCCGTATTTCTATTCGTCCTAGAATATTTTATAGTTTAATTTTCTTTGATTTCGTTGTATTTTGACTTCTGTATCTCTGAATAGATATATTTTTTATTTTTATTAAGTTGTGGCCCGGCATTAATACTGTCCCTTCCTATATTTCAGTTTAAGCGCGAGAGTAAATTGCATTAATTAGTTCGCTTCAAATCACCGATTACACACACGCGTGAAACTGACAATATTCTGGCTTTAATTTCTTATGGCAGAATATTGTCAGTTCTTTTTTATTAAGTTGTGGCCCGGCATTAATACTGTCCCTTCCTATATTTCAGTTTGCCCGAAGCGCAAGAATAAATTGCATTAATTAGTTCGCTTCAAAACAACGATTACACACACGCGTGAAACTGACAATATTCTGGCTTTAATTTCTTAAGGGCAGAATATTGTCAGTTCTTGTTTATTAAGTTGTGGCCCGGCATTAATACTGTCTTTTCTTTTATTTCAGTTCGTTCGAAGCGCGAGACTAAATCGTTTTAATTAGTTCGCTACGGAACTTAAAACAACGATTACACACAAACGCGTGTTACTGACAATATTCTGCCCCTAATTTCTGCTTTGTTCTTTAAGACTTCGCTAAGCGCGTTTTCCCTCCCTTTTGAAACGTACCTCCTTCTTATCTTTCTCGTAGTTTTCATTACCTTCAAATGCTCTCCGTCAGAACGCCCGACTATTAATCAGGTCGTAGATGCTGCATTAATTTTACTCGAAATCTTGAATATTAATTTAGACGAGATCGACATTATTTTATTAGGAGCTTGTCATTTAATTTGGAGGTGAAGTGGAGCGAATAATAAGGATTCAAAATGTGACTCGTCGCTGAAATTTTTTTTTTGTGTAGTGTACACCCATCTCTTGCGTATTTTTACCATGTTTTTATTAACTCGCTTTCCTGTTTGTTTGTGTGTGTGTGTGTGTTTGTGTTTGTTTGTCCGGTACAAATATTGCAATCGATTTATAACTAACTTCCCGACGAGCTAGACATTTGAAACTTTTAGAATAGCTCAGAACACGATGGCAATGCATTATTTTAATACTTTTAGCCATCTTTAAGCAGAATTGAATTCATTTACAGTTAATTTTGTTTTGTAGACTGATGCAGCCCTCTATCGGCCGGGACGGGAACGAAAAGTTAAACGCAAGTTAATTTCCAATTAACTTCATTTTCTTTCAAGTCGATGGGATAATTCATCAAAAAATTTTAATAAAGTATTTATCAATACATAGAATTGTCAAGTTTATATGATTCAACAGAAAATTTAAAAACATGATATATAAGAAGTTCTTTTTATCTTGTAATTATTAGAGTCTAATTAAACGGAGATGGGAGTCATTTTCTGAGAGCACCCGTGGTGGAACTTTTCGTGAGTTACAGCTGCAAAATTGAGGGAGGATTGTCCATCAGTGGCACAAACAGAAAGACGTTCTAGAGCAGGCCTGTGCAACTCGAATTGGGATTAGGGGTGTATTACTTTGTGGTAAACCGCTGCGGGCCACAAGAAAATGATATTAACCTAAATTCAGGTAGCACCGGTAACAAAATTTTGAAAAGATACATACACTCGAAGTACAGTACTGGAAGAAAAATATTTCGTCTAACAAAAATTAAATCACTGCTTATTTTAAAAATTAAATAAATATTAGCATTCATTGCTGATACATTCTTTTCGTAATATTTTAAATTAATAAAGTTTATAATTTTCAATACTTTTTTTACAATAATTTTTTTTTCTAAATGAAATACAAATATTTATTAATTTTAAATATGGAGTTTTTGTCACACGAGATTTGGCACAAATAACTGTAGAAGGTTAGCAAGACATTTTGTTAATAGTTATTATGCAGAGTAAATATATAACCAAAATCTAAAGTTCATTGATCTTTAAAATAGTCTATAAAAATTTGTTTATTTCATTTTTCTATTTGTTTTGTTAACATTTTCCTAATTTAAGAAAAAAAAATTGATACTGTCATAATATCTTGCATAAATTATCGTTGGGGATCGAGTGATTTTTTATTTGAAGAAATTGGGTCGTAATCTAAAATAATATTCCGTAATTTTTAGATTTATGGTACCATGCGTCTTCACAAAAGGCTTTGAGGACCACACAGTGGGTATTGGCGTACCGTACCTTTTGCAGGCCTGTTCTAGAGCAGTGTTGCGCAAACTTTCATCGACCACGACCTACTTTCTTTAAGGGGGTCTGGGACACATTTAAAAAAAAAAAAAATTATTTATTAAGTTAAAATTTTGCATTTTTTTGTGATGGTTAACCATATAATTTGTAAACAAAATCACATCATAAAACTTCTCAAAAAGTTTTTAAAAAATTTTCAAATTTAAAATTTTTAATAAAAGTGGGATAATTTTTTAAATCGTTATAACTCGAAATATCATTTGTCGAATTTTAAAATTTTTTCATTTAATTAAACAGAAACATATAAGTTTTAATTTTGATTCTCCATTTTTTAAAATATTCTTTTTTAAAAAAATTAAAAATATTTAGATTAAAAATTACAAAAAAAAAAAAAGATGTAACATATTTTTAAAAAATCATATTTTCAAAAGTAAATATTTTTTTCAAATTTGCTGAATCAAAATTAAAGTAAAATAGTTTAAAAAGACATGTTACAAGTTTCAACCATTTATCTTTAACGGTTCTTGACTTATAACAATTTAAAGACGAGAAATGGGGGAAAAACCCATGATGCAGAAAAGCGCACTTACAGGTTTAAACAACGATTGGTTACTATTAGAATGTTGCAAAAAATAATAATAATTATAATAATTTCTCTTGTTCTAATTAAGATAGAAACATGATTCAAACGTCATTTTAAGCGTAAAAGAATACAGAAATTTTTAATGCAGTAAATTTTTTTTCGAAAATTCGAACAATTTTGTGTCCTGGATCCCCCCCCTTAAATAAAAAAATCACTTGGCCCCCAACGATAATTTATATAGTATGATACTATTATGATAGTACCAATTTTTTTTTAACTAGGAAAATGTTAACCAAAAAAATAGAAAAATAACATAAGCAAATTTTTATAAACTAACTTAAAAATCAATGAACTTTTCATTTTGGTTATTTATTTACTTTGCATAATAACAATTAACAAAATGTCTTGCTAACCTTCTACACCTATTTTTCCGAAATCTTGTGAGACCAAAAACTCTTTTTAAAAATTAATAAATATTTGTGTTTCATTTAGGTTAAAAATTAACGAAAATTAAAACTAAAAAAGAGAATGATTTCAAAATTATAATCTTCATATTCAAATATTGATAATGATAAACTTCATTTATTTATGTAAAACTAAAATAGAAAAAAAAATTGATGAGAAGGTCGAGTCTGGACTTCAAAAAATATAGGTTCAATACTTGGTGAAATATTTTACAGTGCTACTCTCATATGTTTTTTATTTAACGACCAATTAAGAAGCACAATAACTGACATACATAATGAAATTGAACATTTTAACTGTAATTAATAACAGATTTATCCCAAAAACTTACAATAACTGACATACATAGGTAATTTACATAATGAAATTAAACATTATAATTATAATTAATTAGGTTTATGTAGCTGTAACTTCCCTTGACAATTATTCACAGTTGTGGATCAAGTTTACTAGTGGAAATTGTTACAAGTCCCGTAACGAAAATCTGCGCGTAATTCAAAAATACAGTATGTTGGTATGATGAGCTGGCTAATTGTTCACAGTTGTGGATCAAGTTTACTAGTGAAAATGGTTACTAGTCCCGTAACGAAAATTTGCGCGTAATTCAAAACTACAGTATGTTGGTATGATGAGCTGGCTAATTGTTCACAGTTGTGGATCAAGTTTACTAGTGAAAATTGTTACTAGTCCAGAAACGAAAATTTGCGCGCAATTCAAAACTACAGTATGTTGGTATGATGAGCTAGCTGGCTAACTGTTCACAGTTGTGGATCAAGTTTACTAGTGGAAATTGTTACAAGTCCCGTAACGAAAATCTGCGCGTAATTCAAAAATACAGTATGTTGGTATGATGAGCTAGCTGGATAGGTCTTGGCACTTGGGGCTTAGTAGAGGAGTCAGTGTGGCCCTTAGGCCATCTGCACACGGAGCAACTCAAAAGAAACTGATTACTGACTCCAATCACAATTACATAGGTTACGACTCATCACGGACTGGTTTGTGATTGGAATCAGTTATCAGTTTCTTTTGAGTTGCTCCGTGTGCAGACGGTCTAAGGCTAAAAAGTTTTTACACTGTGACAAGTTAATGGATATGCTTTAAGTATTTTCAGGAATATCTTAAGTACAGTATACTGTGAAGGACGTTAAAGACTTATCTATATCAAAAAACCTGTTTAATTGCTTCACTTGTACATCGTATGGTAAGCAGAAGAAGCTTTTTCTTAATTTTTGAACCCATTCTGAGTGCTATTTCGTTAATTTCATTGAAACCCTTCCCATCCGTTTCGCTGGGACCTCGCACAACTCGTATCCAAAACTCCGCTTAATTACTCTTTTATGACTCATGAATAATATTACTTTAATTACTCCACCTCAATAGATAAGCGTCTACCGAATTAATCAAATTAAAAGGACGGCTGCCATTTTTTTTCTTCTCTCCGCTTGCAGCGATGAGATAACAGCTGGAGGAGAATAAAAATGGCTATCTGACGGGGGGAGCTATGGGGCAGAATATCGCTTTGTTCGGGAACACAATGAGGAAGGTACGGGAGAACAATGGGTTAGATTTCTTCCTTTCGTGTTATCGATACTAGAGGTGCGTAAAGGTGTTCTTAATCCCTTTGGAGTGGACTTAAGTGCGATGAGCATTTCTGGGGATATTGTCAATCAATTTCTTTTATTTTTTCTCTCGCTAGTTTTTGTTGTTGAGAAACTTTTGGGGGATAAAATGGGGGGGGGGGGAGATTTTGCGGTGAATTCTGTTTCCCGCCAAATTGAAATAAACTTTGTCCGAGACTTGTATCTTTTTTTATTTTGCGCGAACTAGGAGTTATCGTATGTAACTAAATTTCTAAAAAAAATCACAAAAAAATTAGGAAAAATTGAAAATATTACAAAATAATAAATATTTTAAATATTTTTAAAACTAATTCATAATGATTTTAATATTATTCCTCTTTAAAAGTTTTCTTTCTTTGGAGTGCTCTTAGGTGTGATCTTGATGAGCATTTATGGTGATGTTGTCAATTACTTCTTTTGCTCTTGTTGTTGAGGAACATTTAGGGGATAAAATGGAGGAATCGTACCTTCCCCCACCCACTGACCTCATAGGACTTTCCAGTCTACGGATTTAACGTGTCCATATACGGCCTAGGCACGAAAGCATTTAACGGTGCTTGTCGGGATTCGATCCGAGCACCCTCAGAACCGAAAGCCGACGCGCTTCCACTAGGCTACCTCGGGTCCAAGGTGGCCGTTTTGAGGAATGATTGTCGATAGAGATTTCTTTCATAACATTGGCTCTGTAGAGTCATGAATTGGTTTTGAACAAAATATGGCCGTTTAGAGGGGTGGCCAGCTAGAGAAGTTTCACTGTATTTGAATGTTCCGCTAAACCTAAACGTTAGTTCAATTCAGAAAACTCTAAAAAAAAAAAAAAAAATTGACGCCATTTTATTATTCTACCATTATTCACCTTTCGTGTGGTTCGTAGTGAGAAATACCCAAGCGTAATAGAAAATGGAGAGAATTTTATATCTATATCGACGGTTAAAGAGGGGGGGGGGGACTGTTTCGAAATGTCTGTTGGAAAATAATCATAAAGGAGGTAATGATATTGGTGTCCATCATTTCTGTCGAATATTGTTTTCGAATGCAAAATAAATCGTTGCATCTTCCGTGGCATCGCGCCAGGACTGCGGAGTTCGTAACAATGAACCGAGTAATGAATTTTCAGCGCTGTGAATATAGATTTTTTTTATTTTTTATAATAGACTTTTTTCTTTTTTTTTAATACAGTTTTATACATTTGGAAGTTCGACAATAAAAAACAGTATTTTAAAGATCATTTATTATTTTCTTTTAGCATCTTATGAACGCAGGAGTTTTTTGCAACACAAAGAAAAAAAAATTGCTTTTATTATTATTTTTTTACTTACTAGTAATTCGAAATGTAGTATAATCCCTTGTGTAGGTCTAGTCTATTATTCGATTGCTTTAGGGTTCTTTTGAAATTATTGTCGCGTCACTATTATTAATCGTGAGAGCTTTCATAATGTCTCTTTCTCTCAGATATATATATATATATATATATATATATATATATATATATATATATATATATATATATATATATATATATATATATATAAACCATTGTTTGTCTGTAATTCCGTATGCAAAAGTCGCTTATATTATGATTCCTGGGATACGGGAAGAAAGAGAATGAAATAGTTCTCTTTTAAATAGGGCCTCGTGCTATCGAGTTATTAGTATTTTTAATTATATTTCATACAGAGCTGTTTCATTGTTATCTTTAGACGGAAGATGGCTGCTTCATTTGAAATTAGATTGCTCACACATGTTGCTGAATGAGGAATTCAGCAACATATTTACGGCAAAAAGATTATGTTCAGAAAAATATTGTTGATCGTTTAAAAAATTTTTAAGACAGAATTTTTTTTTGAAATGCCTGAATTTTTAGGCGTGCACTCTCAGGACAAATAACTATAATTCTCTTTTTCTCACAATGGAAAGTTTAAAACAAAGTTTCTTAAATTTTAATACCTTAATCATTTAACTAGAAGTGTTGAATAGTGTAAATATAAGAAACATGGTAAATTTCGACTACCTCTAACTACATTCCCTTGTGAGAGAATCGTAGATAAAGATTTTGGGTAGAGAAAAGCTGTTCGGAATCAACTTTAAAGCGGCGCATACGTTGACAACGTACGTCAATCCTGTGTTAAGCTATGGGGAATTCTTCTCTAATAGTTTCTAATCACTAATTAGTAAACGCATTTTTCTGAACTCTGTCTTGTGTTCAGAAAGGTAGACGTTTGAATAAGGAGTGCGTAGTTTTAAAATTATTTTCCCAGCAGTTAATATTTTGCAGGGCATTAAATTATTGATATATATCGTGATAAAATTAAAACTTTTAAATAAAACGTGTGAATTAAAATTTTTTCGAATTACATGTGCATTGCTTTTAAGATCCATATTAAAGCCCCCTCTAATAATATAAAAGCCCCCCTCTAAAAAAATTAATAATTCGCAATCTTTTATCAGAAAATAAAGAAAAGAAAAATTCTTCCTTAGCTTAATCATGGAAATGAAGTTTGGTGTCAGCTGATGTGCCGTCCATAGCCGGAGGTCCCGGTCAGTTAAGAACTTGCAGTATTGAAGAGGACCTTGATCCTCCAAACCAACTATTCATCTGTAAGGGCAATCGTATCCAAACTACTTGACCTGACGAATGTCCGTACCAGATAACGGGAAACGTGGTCAATCTTTAGCATTATTGTGGGTAGTGCCGTAACTAGACAGGGGCAACAGGGGCACCCGCCCAGGGCCCACTTGGAAGGGGGGGGCCCAGAATGCTGTATTTGTTTTATTATTTTCCCAAACTTAATTAAGGGGCCCAAACAGTGGCGTAGCAATGGGTGAGGGGCAGTGGGGTCTATTATACCCCGGGCGCCATTCGCAGAGGGGCGCCAAATGGTCCCCAAGACCATTCAATCGTTTGGTCCCCAAGACATGGAGGGGCGTCAAAAAAGTATCGTGCCTCGGGTGCCAGTTATGTTCGCTACGTCACTGGGTCCAAATGCAAATACTTGCCCAGGGCACAGGAATGGGTAGTTACGGCACTGATTTTGGGTATTTTAAGAACATTGCAACAACATATTCGGCACTATTTTAAGGCAGTTCAGTCGGGGGAAAGATTGCTCATCTTTTTATGGGATTAAAATTTCGGATGAATAGAGAAACGAAGAAATATTCAGAAAAGCTTTCGACCGATTTAGTCGTCTTTAATTTCTTTGTCTTTCTTTTTTTCGCTCCTTTTTTTTTTTTGGCCTGGTTTTGCGTGAGGTGCATGGAAATGCGCAGGGAAAGGGAAAAAAGGAAAGAAAGGGGTGCAGTCGCATTTGTTGGTTGTGTTTGATTAATTCGTCGAATCGTTGATTGGGTTAATGACTCGTCCCCTCAATTAATGCGCACACCAGAAAACTAATGAAGTAATTACTGCCATTTGAATACGGACCTAAACTGCTTCTGAAACGGTGTAATTTAGGTCTCTTTCCCCGTCTTTAAGTGACGAGTATTACCCGATAATCCTTCAGAAGTGTTTACTTAGAAATTTGTGTGATTAAGGGAAGTGGTTTCTTTCCCCCGCCACCCTCTTCATGGTTGGCGCTTAACTGTAAATGGAAGTGTTAAACATCTGAAGGAAAAGGGAAAGTTTGTTGATAAATCTCATTTGTACTTATTGAACAGGAAGACGTAAATGACTAATATATCACTGACTGGTCGTAAAGTGTGATTTATAACTAATCCGAAGATTTTTATTGTGTTGATCGTAATTACACACGGCATATGTAGTGCTTCATCGGTGATTGATTATTCGTGATACAAGTTATATGGAGGGTTCGTGACTTTCCTTATTTTGCTGCCTATTGTACAGGTAACCCTCCTATAACACGGTAGATAGGTTCCTAGAAAATGCCGTGTTGTGTGAAACCGTGTTATATGAGACCCAGAGCCACTACAAAAGGAGGGGGGGGATTACGTTCCGAAAACTTATTAAAAACAAGCTTTTTTTAAAAAATTTCCATATAAACAACTTAATAAATTTCTTCCTCATCACTGCTCAGTGCATTCAAACGAGAACGTTTATTTCTGTTGAACGATATCACCTTCACTTTCAGAACGTTTTTCTTCATTTAGAGTTTTTGCGCCTTCTATCCTCTAAAATGTCTGTAATTTTGGTTTGTTTGCTGGTTCTTACAAATTCATTGTAGATTTCACGGTATGGACATATACAATTTTGCAGCTACGTTGTAAATTTTTGGCTTCTTTCAGCGGAAGGGTCTGCATTCAAGAAAAAAAAGATTCAAGATTTTCAGCTAAGCTTAGGCTTTCTGGTAATTTTATAGAGTTTTAAATGAATAATTTATTATTTGTTTATAAAGTTTTATGTAAAGTCACTGATAGTTCATCATTCCTTCCCGTCATTATTTTAAGGTAATTTAGATTTTAAATGTGTTAAACAAAAATCATGTTATCTAGTGCTGTAGAAGCACAGTGTTGTACAAAGGGTTTCGCAATTTTTTTTTATCGTGTTAGAGCGAAACCGTGTTGTAAGATGCCGTGCTGTAGGAGGGCTACCTGTACTTTTTAAAACACATCCCTCTCCTACAAGGCTGTGTTCCATGCAATTTTTTTCCATACTTGAGGGTTTTACCGTAAGAATTTATTTTAAAAGGCCATATAAATAAGTTTTGGCCGTGGTAGCTGTGTTTGCTGCATTTTTACAAGCGCCTAGCTACCTGAATTTTGAATCACGAATCGTGGAAAACGCTTGTTTCTTTCCATTGCTGTCTGAATTGACTTTAATTTGTCTGTCACCTGACAACTCACACAATGTAAATAATTCAACACAAATTAATATTCGTAAAGAAGGCATAGGCATCCGAACAAAGACCGTTTCCCTCTTAAGTCTGATGACAGACTTCAGAGAGAAACGGTCGCTGGAGAAACTTGAAGGAGTTACCGCTTATTTCAGGGATCCCCAATCCATGGATTGTGACCTCGGGAGTTACGACGTGTTTTCTGGTGGGTCGCGACGGTTTTATTTAATGAAAATAACATTTTAGCGACTTTCCCCTCCCAAAACATTTTGACAATATTTATTTACTATGAAACTGTAGTGCAGTTATTTTATTAAAAGGAAAGGGTGTCATTCAAAGTGCAAACTTAGTTCCATAGAAATTTACAACCTTATATCGTGGTAAATGAATATCGCGGGTTTGAGGTAGTCTATCGGTAGCGCGTCGGCTTTCGACACTGAGGGTACTCGAATCGAATCCCGACAAGCGCCGTTAAATACCGTCGTGTCTAGGCCGGATATGGGCACGTTAAATCCGTAGACAGGAAAGTCCTATGAGGTCAGTGGGTGGGGAAAGTACGAACCCCCAAATGTCGCCCCTGGGGATGCTCAGTCAAAATTGTGGTGGCACATAGCCAAGTCGGACTCCAACCCTTGTGGTACTATTATAAAAATCGGAAGCCTATTGGGATCTGGTCTGCAATTTCGACCAGGGGACTTAGAAACAACAACATGAAGATCGTGGTTAATTACTACGTGCAATACACAATTTTTAAACGTCAGTTTGTCTTTCACGAATCCGTGTTGTTACTTCTGGCATTACTATTTTAGTCTCCCCAACGGAATGAAGTAACCCTTTTTTAGGTAATAGTTTTCTATTTTTATTATATATAATTCTGAATTATTATGGTAGTTGTATTATTTTTCTTAAGGTTCTGTTCTTTTCTGTCCTTGCTTTTCCACATCTACGACTGATCGATAAATGTTTCTTAACCCTACACTGCAGGTTGATGCATATGTGAATCAATTAAAATTTCACCCTATGCGGAATCTACAAAAATATTTGCATTTATTCCACACTGGTTCATATATGAATCAACCCTTTAATCGATTTTATTCTGATTTTCGTCACTAGATGGCAGTAATAATTTTATATCTTTGAGAACAAACTTTATTTGGGTGTTGCACGTGTTCGCCATTTTGCTATATTTACATTATACATTCTGCTTGTATTTTTTAACGCTAAAACGACGGAATTTTTTCCTTAGTTGATAAAGGTGTGCAATTTTATATCAATATTTTTCTTCCAGAAAATTAATTATAATTTTTAGACAAAAGACACCAATAACCTGAAATATGCATAGCAAAAATTTAACTTAATGCATAGTGATTCATATATGCACCAAACAAATTTTTTGATAAAAACGGTAAAATATTCAAAAAGAATTTAAAAATTTTTTTTTAAATATTGTCTAGTCTCAAATATGTGTGCGAAAAAATACAGTTGTAAAAGAAAAATCGTGTAGTGTAGGGTTAAGGTTCTTCATTTCTTACAAGTTTCATTTCTGTTCCATTAAACATTAAGCAGGAAATCTCAGAAAAGCTAAGTTTTTTTCTTTATGTCTTAAAAGGCCTTTTTAACGAAAATATGCAGGGTGTGAGGGGTGTGTGTGTGTCGCAGGATGCGTGGAAACCATTGAAGGGGGTCGCGACTCGAAAAGGGTTAGGAAACACCCGCTTATATGGAATTATTGTTGCCTCTCAGCCTGCTCGTTGGCTGTGCAGTATACTGGAAAGCCCTTAATAATGGTAACATCTTGTTATGAGATATAATAAAAGCGAAGCGTTACAAAATCTCTGGTGTGTCTTTAAGCCTCTATTTAAATTTCTCTGCTCTTGAAAAATCTAACCATTTTCAACCGAATTCTCATGTTATCTTTCGAGAACTACATTGAAAATTCCTGGTATTTATTCCTGCTATCGATTTTTCGCCACGCGTTTAATTCCCACTCGTTGATCGAATTGAAAGATAACGTATGGATGGATTCAGCGGAAATGATAGGGGAAAAATTAATTTTTTTCCCCATTCGAAAGTCCTTTGGTCGAACTAATTTGGGCCTCTGTTGGCAGAGTCGGAATTTGTGATTAATGCACTCTCTGGACGATGGTTTCGGAGAAAAATTAGGGAACGTAAAGGTATTTCCTAGAGTCTTGTCTGCTGTTGGTTGTTTGAGAACAGCGACAGACAATTATCTTTTAGAATAATGTGGATATTATACTTGTCACAATAACTTTTTGTTAGGGGTCCGGGGGTTCTCGGAAGCCAGTTTCGTTCGAGGTAAGGGGAGAGCGGTTGATAATAATTAACGCTGAAATTACCTTTTTAAAACCTATTTGTGGGCTTCGTGGGGGAAGGGGAGGGTGACCTCTCAACCTTATCTACCATGCTACTCATGCTCGCGCGTACACGTTTCAGACTTCGAATGGAACTATCATCCGTTAATTGACCGAAATAATGATTACGCTAATCAGGTGTGACTTTTTTTTATATTAAATCTGCCACCTGTTGTATTCATAATTTATGCTTTTTACCGGCAGTTTTAATTTGCGGTGTTTGGAAGTACGTAAAAGAATGAACTGTGCCTGTCATATTCTAGAATGGGTGAAAAAAAATTCAGTAAAGAAGATTTTTGTAGCAAGGACCTTTACTAGTCGGAAAAGAGGAAGGCCAAAACTAAGATGGCTCGACTCTGTTGGATCAGATTTTAGAGTGATTGGAGTGAGAAACTGGCAGACCTAGAAGTAGGTTGTAGTGGGAGAATCCTCAACAGAAGGCCCTGGCCCACCCTGGGCTCTCGTGCCAAATATGATGATGATGATGATGATGTTTGGGAGTACTATAGCGATTAGAAGGCAGAAAGCTGTAGTGAAAGCTAATTAAGATATGAGAAAGAATGTGAAGCTTTGTTTAGTGTCATTTTTCCGCTTGCCACGAATTATAAGCTATAAGGAGGGAATATTAAGCCTAAAATCAGGGGTTGGCAATGTGTGTACCCCTACTGGTGTGTATCTGGAGATAAGATTTGTGTTTGAAAAAGTCATATTTGCATATTTACGAATCAATAATTTTCTTAAATCCAAACGAGACACAAAGGGCCTGTTCACATAGAATTCGTCAGCGTTACTCGTATTGACATATTTTAAACCAATCAAATACCTTAACAATTTCGTGGTTAATCATTTGGAGGTTTGAAATTGGTTAAATATATCTTAATACGCGTACTGACGGATTCTATGTGAACAGGTCCTTAAAGTTCACCTAGCTTGGGCTCTGGCCTTCGAGACTAGAGTCTGCGGTTGACATGGAGACAGTTGCCTTACGGCGCATGAGTGCTGCGGACTCTTGTGGGTCGAAAGATGACCGTGACACTTTAAAAACAAATTCAGGGTGTCCCAAAAATATCAGTACAACTTCAAAAATTTATTTAAAAAAAATAATAGGTGTACAGCAAAACTAGTTACAACAATAGATAGAATAACTCAAAGTTTTTTTCTACTACCTTAGTAAAGTTCCACATGAGATCCTTTCGTAGCACGAACAATATCAAGGTGATATTCCAATTCAATCCACGAACGTTTCACCATGCTAACATTAACAGTAGCTGCAGCTCTTTGGATCTTTTGTTTCAATTCCACAAATTCTTTGGGGTTATGTAAAAGGTGCTGTGTACCAAACAAAAGTTAACAGTCTCATGGAATTGAAACAAAAGATCTAAACAGCTGTAGCTACTGTTAATGTTAGCATGCTGAAATGTTCGTGAATTGAATTGGAATATCATCTTGATATTGTTCGTTCTATGAAAAGATCTCATGTGGAACTTTACTAAGGTAGTAGAAAAAAACTTTTTTGAGTTATTCTATCTATTATTGTAGCTAGTTTTGCTGTAGGCCTATTATTATTTTTAAATTTTTTTTCTTGAAGTTGTACTGATCTTTTTGGGACACCCTGTATATCAACCAATTGACAAAACATGACTGAAATCGAGAGGCATTGCCTACTTAAGTGTCTGACATTATCGTTAGCCTCGATATTACAGCGTATTTCTCAGACATCTGTTTGAAAATCTTAAGGTAAGGATGGCGATAAAAGACAACTGCCCCCCGCGCTGGAGAAAGATAACAACAACAAAAAAAAAGAACGTAGGTTTTAAAATAATTTTAGTTCAGGTTTTATGAAATGAGTTAATCGTAAAACTTTTTATTAATTAAAAATGAGAAAAAAAAATCTTTTGTTGGGTAAAATTCACTTCCAGAACTTAACTTCTAAATTTTTATTTTAAATCTAAAATCTTGAAGTCATTTTAGTGAAAACAGAACAAAGAAACGATGTCCAAAATGTCGTAGAGTTAGCTTGCAAGGAAAGATGGCAAACACGAAAAGTTCCATGGGGAGGTACTCATAAAATAATTCGGAGTACGCATAGATATCTATCATAAAACAGCATAAAAAAAGTTGTATATAGCAGTATATTAATAGTCAAAACGTTTTGTTTATTTATTTATTTTTATTTTTAATCTAAAAGCACGTTTTAATCCAAATAACAAGTAATATATAAAAAAAATTTTAAAGTCAATTTCTACTTAGGTCAACAAAGAAAAATTTGAGTGTGAACTAATAGTAGGAATTGAAAAGAAGGTTTGCCTGCCAGAACCTTGCTTACTGTGCGAGATTAGGAAGGGGGAAAGAGAGAGAAAAAGTTTGTCAGGTCGGGGATTCGATCTCGCAACCTACAGGACGGGAGAAGCCCGCGATACCGCAGTGCTACAGTTTACACAGTAACAAGAGGGAAATTACTATTCAAGAGCAAGAGACGCTCTAGGTCTAAAACTAAAATTGATTAATTAAATTTAATTAATGAATTAATATTTGAAAAAACTGTATTAACATCAAGTGTCATCCACTACAAGTTTAAAAAAATGTATTTGAACTTGAGTGGAAGAATAAAAAGTACTTTTATTAACGATTGAAAATTTGAACAAGATATATATAGAGAGAGTGTGAACTAATAGTAGGAATTGAATGAGTTTGTGTACGTGTTCAATAAGAGAGAGAGAGTGTGTGTGTGTGTGTTAGTGTTAAAACCGCAAAATAATGTTTGCGATTTCAAAGTTTTATTTTCCGTCTAATGCGGAGGTACTTAGTCGTGAGACATTCGCATGTTGTTATTCGCCTCGATTTACCGGCCACTTTTATTATGGGAGCACCATTTAGGTGAGCCAGCATTGCTCCCTATGAGGGGGACGGCACGGAAACGTTCAAGCCTTATACGAGATTTGAACCCAAGTCCACTGCGTGCCAGCTAAGAACGCTAACCACTACACCACAAGGACGGCTTGTGATTTCATTTTTTCTTTCCTACCTTAAGCGGAGGCACCTGTCGTGTAGACATTCCCCTATAATTCTCCGAAGTTTTCTGGCCCTTTTATAATGGGGGCACCATATAGGCGGACCATCATTACCTCCTATGAGGGGACGGCACAAACGGAGGTATTTTAGTGGCGCGACTCCGGGATTCGATCCGAGCACACTCAGCACCGAAAGCCAGCGCGCTGCACCACAGGGCCACCACAAGCCCTGATTTCAAAGTAAAATGATAAATTTTATAGAGTTACACAGGGTATTTAGTATAATACTCATTCCCTGAAATCAAGCAAGGAATATTTTTGTTTGTCTTCCAGTGTTTCTGCAAATGATATATGAATTTTTCCGATTAATTATAATTCAATTAAATTTACTACGAATGAAAGCATGCATTGTATAGTGCTGTATTTATTCAATTAAATTGTAAATACCCTTTTTTTAAGTTAGGAAATAATTGCGCCAACAATACAATATGTGTATTATATTAAACAATAAATGCCTCTCCCTACTTCAAAAATAATTTCACGTTCGTGTACTTAATTCTCTGATTCATTTCAAACCATGCATTTGTATCGAGTAATACTGCTTTCAAATTTAATTCATTATTTAATAAATTTAATAGTTAATAACTTTTAATTTAGTTAAGATATAATTGCGTCTGTGATATTTAATACTTCAGTATTAACTCTAAATCACGCAATTTTAAGGACTAATATACAGTATGTGTAATCTTTGTATCCCCATATATTAAATTGAATAGTTAAATGGTCGTAAACTGCTGTCAGTGATACTTAATTGGCTTATTACTCTTTGTTTAGCTGTGTAAACCAGACTGTTTTATCGAGTGATAAAGCCTGCTCTGCGCTTATAGAACTCTATTTATTGAATTAAATAGTAAATAGCATTTCTTTTAGTTAAGCAATTTTGACTGCGTGTGTTTTAACATTACATTATTTAATTTCAAACCATACATTTACGGCATTAGTCCATAAAACTGTATCTGTTTATTAAAATAAACAGTGAATATCCTTTTAATCAAGACATATTTTCGCCAGTGTTATTATTTGATAGCATTGTTTAACTGTAAACCACGCACAGAGAATCCTGTAACTCAGTGAATGTATCTAGTAGTGTGTTTGCTAAACGTAAATGTGTTCTTTTATTACTGAATATTTAAGCGGTGATACTTAAAAATCCTTTGATTAATTTTAAGTGGGATACTTTTATCGTTTAATGCCATATGTGCAGCTTCAATAGAAATTTCTGAAACATGACAAATGCTTCCTCGTGAAATATTTTACCCAGCAGTGCTTAATATTTCGCTGTTTAACAGTTAAACAAACACACTCTTCAGCTACGCCTTCTATTCAGCCTCGTACTTAATTCTTACAATGAATAGTTAAAATTATTATTATTATTTTTTTTCATCAGCAAGTGAATTGAAAGGCAACACATGAATAGAAATCGGGTCAGACATTCCGAAAGTCTTTCGGTCGGACAAATTTGGGCCCGACTTTGAAATTTAATTAATACGTTTGCTGATGGATGGTTAGAGCAATTAAGGGCTCCTAAGAGCGGGGGTGGTGTCTCCACAACCCCCCGTTCCCTGGCGCATCCCCCCGAAGAATCCGTTTGTTTAACTGTACTTAGACGCGAGGAGTTAGCTTTCGGATTTAAATAGCAGAGTTTGTAGCTGCAGAAAACTTAGTAGTACTAAATATATATCTTCGTTCCATCGTTATTAAATTAAATAGTAATTTTTTTTTATTTATTTGAGGTAATTTCGCTAATGGTTCTTAGTGTTTCGTTGTTCAAATGGAGCTGTACGGTCTGACACAGTAATACTGGCTATTTCTATTTTTATTGAGTGTAATCAATTAAAAAATGGTAAATACTGTTTATTTGGGCCCGAGGTACACTAGTGGTAACACGTTCGCCTTGAAACTGGTGATACTCGGTTCGAATCCCGACGAATGCCATTAAATAGCTTATTGTCGAAGCCGAATATGTGAACGTTAAATCCGTAGACTGGAAAGGCCTTCTATGAAGTCAGAGAGGATGGGAGAATATACGATCCCCTCAGATGTCCCCTTGGGGTTGCTCGGTCGAAATTGAGGTGGCCGGAAACTTAACCCTCAGCCCGCAAGCCTAGGGTGGACCAGGTCTGGATACTCCGGCTAGGGGGCATACGTAACAACAACAACTGCTGTTTCTTTGGCTAAGAAATAGTTTCGTCTTTGATACTTAAAAGGGTATTGTTTGATTGAAGAATAATTTGAATATGTATAATCGATGGCGATATTTAAAAAAAAAACCGATCTCATTCCACGTAATACGTAATTTGTCACCATGCTGTCAGGCTCGCACATATGCCGTATATTAGGCTCATCCCTAATTGCGAAAAGCCGGTACAGATGTGACTATTTTTTAAGTAAAACTAATGGTGCATATGCATTCGTGCAGAGTTCTCTGCATGCAGACCCCCGACTCCTGTCATCACATTAGTCACGGTAACATTAGTCACATTAGTCACGGTAAGCCCCCCAAGGTCCCTCGTGTTTCTTGATCTAGTGTCCCCCGCCCCCATTGTCACCATTTGAACCCCGGGACCCCGGGTTCTTTGATGTTCTGCATCAGGACCGAAAGAGGAGGCGATCCACGCATATACAAAGTGCGGATTGAACATCAATCACTGGATTCCCCAAAGCACAGCAGAGCAGAGTGCATGAATGCAAACGCAGCATAACAGGTCGTTAAACATACGATCGTGTGGTGTATATTTCCTTAAGGGGGGAAAACTTCCAATCCTAAGTGAAATGGACAGGCAATTTAGAATTGGTTAGGAAAAGATCATAAGCGCAGAAAAGTGTGCGACGCAAGACCCAGCTGAAAAGATCCTCAGGCACAAGTGTGAAGGTGCAACGAAGGGACCGCTAGGTTGATGTTCCACGTGTAAGAGTGGAATTTTCTAGAACTTTCCGAGGGAGGAGTATAAATGAACGAAAGACCATTCAGTGAGAGCATTAAACAGTGAGAATTGATTAAGTGCTAAGCTACGGACGAAGCGTGGAGAATCAGGGAGACTTGCGTCTCAATTTCGACTGTTATGATTCTCGCTCCCTCTAATCTGTGTGTGATGGTTATCACAAGGAACGAAATTACTGTATGTTATTGTCATTGTAAATAATTATATAATTGAAACAGATGTACTTATAAGTAATTTGTATGTATGCATAACTTGAACGAGGCACTTATCCACAAGATCATGACTTCTACACCTACAGTTACTTATGTTTAAAACCTTGGTAATTTTATTTAGCGTTTTGTTTATCTCGATGAAAATAAAATCGCACATGATATGGGGAAATTTACAAGTTGATTCTAACTGGTAGTACCATTTTTCTAAAACTGATCTTCTCCCTGTAATAATTATTATCGTGAAGTAATGTTACATTTAAAATCTAGGAAGTTTAATATTACGATTTGCTCATCTCGGGGAAAATAAAAATTCTGCTAACTGGAGAAAAAAAAATACATTGCATAGTTGCATGTAACTGATTGTTTTATGTATGTTATATTTTATTTTTCTATTAAGAAGTTATCAGTATATTTAAAGTGATTTATTCGTAAAAACCTAGGAAGTTTTGTGGTACGTTTTATTCCTAATTGTTACCGTGCAGTTAATTTTAAACGTTGTCATAAAAAAAAATTAAATTTAATATTTCTATAGGAAAAATTTTACTTTGTGTTGAAAGGAATACTAATAATAAAATTTTAAAAAACATCTGTTTACAGTGAATAGGAAAATAAGATACAGACATACCTTGGTAAGCGTTGCATTTCGACGCGAAAAAAATGCATCGATACTCTTCACACATGCTAAAACTTGTCAAGAGGTCACCGCCGCATCCTGTCTCTCCGGACGAAAGGAAAGACCGAAGTAGATTGAATTACAAAATTTTGTTCGAAAGTATCACCCTCACAAAGCTTTAACAAGCCGAAAATGTGGACTTGTTTAACGATCAAACAATGTCTCTATTGATTAGAATAGAACCTTAATAAATTGATGCGTGCATGTGTGGGACAAGCAAGGAAACATAGAGGATTGGCCGTTATAATACTTTTATTCGATAATACTAAAAATTCTTTTAAAGTAAAATTAATAATAAAATAAGGATCACATTCATATTATCAATTAATGCATGAGGAAGTCAGAAGCAGAGGCAAAATATTCAGTCAAAGCCAATAATTCTAAGTTCTTTCGGGAGGCACTTACGACTGTTGAATAATACAGCGATGAAGGCTTCCGTTGACAGGTACCCACATCAGGTCGACTCGGCATCATCATGTAGACTTCAGAAACCTCCGCAAGTCTCCGCGACAGTGCAATCGGCTCTCGAGGGTCAGAGCTCGGGGATCAGTCTGCCAAATCTGTCGACCCTCTTTTTTTTTTTTTTTTTGGGGGGGGGGGGGGCTGGTGTCCGTTTCCCGGGGCCATTTTGGCCCGCCCTTTTCTCTCTCATTTGACAGTGGGCTGCCCTTATCTTAACAGTTCCTGCCCCAATTGGACCCTTATTTCACTGCTCATGTTCACAATATACCAAGTGCTTCCCCACCATAATTTTCGTTTCCGATACCACTTTGACAATTATTTGAAAGTTTTGTTGTGGGCCATAAAATAAATTGAACTTAACGTCACCATCTATCTTACAACATATAGTCTTTTTATCGCTATCAATGGCCACTCAGACAGTTTTTCTTTTGCGCCACCCTTTTGGCTTATAATTCAATGCGTTTAGTGTTCCTCGAGTCTTTATTTATTTTTTGCCTCTGGAGTGGTTATAAGAGTTTTACTATTGACAGTCTCTCGGCCACACACACCGAGGTGAATTATAACATCCAGCGCTTCTACAATCTCACTTCAGAAACATTTTGAAACGTAGGCAGAGAGAAGTTTCTCTTGATAGGTCTGTAGTGAAGCTCCCTAAATCTGGGTCCACAACAGGGATCGGTGGTGTCAGAGACAGAAAAGAGAATCCCTGTGCAAGCGCCTGATGCTTTATTGGAAGGAGGCTCCCCTTCTAAGCAATAACTCCCTCTCCTCCTCTACTTCGCCACCATCCCATGAGGCCATCAAGTTCTTTCAGTACAGGTTGAGGGAAGATACATTTTATTTCATCTAATTGTTGTTTTAAATTATTTCAGTCTAGTTTAAAGATTTTTTTTAATTAAAAATCACCCTATCGAATTTATGATTAGCCCAGTAAAATGTAAAGTTTCTGGTTTTCAGGAACGAATTAAGGGCGTCCAGGACACAAAATTTTTCAAATTTTCGAAATTTTTTTTTATTGCATAAAAATTTTCTGTGTTCTTTTACGCTTAAAATGACGTTTAAATCATGTATCTGTCTTAATTAGAACAGGAGACATTATTATTATTATTATTATTTGCAACATTCTAATAGTAGCCAATTGTTTAAACCTGTAAGTGCATTTTTTTGCATGATGGGTTTTTCCCCATTTCTCGTCTTTAAATTGTTATAAGTCAAGAACAGTTAAAGATAAATGGTTCAAACTTGAAACATGTCCTGTTCAACTATTTTACTTTAATTTTGATTCGGCAAATTTGAAAAAAAATTTACTTTTGAAAATGTGATTTTTTTTAAAAAATAAGTTACATAATTTTTTTAATCTAAATATTTTTAATTTTTTAAAAATTAATATTTTAAAAAATGCTGAATTAAAATTATATATTTATGTTTAATTAAAAGAAAAATTTTTGAAATTCTACAAATAATGTTTGGAGTTATAACGATTTTAAATTACCCCACTTTTTAATAAAATTTAAAATTTTAAAATTTTTTAAAAACTTTGAGAAGTTTTATGATGTGATTTTGTTTACAAATTATATGGTTAACCATCACAAAAAATTCAAAATTTTAACTCAATAAATAATAAAAAAAAATTTAAATGTGTCCCGGATCCCCTTTTAATTCACTATTCGTCATGCCTTTTGGTGACGAGTACTTTTGTAGATAAAAAGTTATGATTTCATTTGTCCCGTCATTTCATTTCCTTTCAATGACACAATTCGTTACATCCGGTTCGTCTTTAGATTCCAGATGAGTTTAAACATACCAATTATATCGATTTTATATTGTATCGCGGTTCCTTTATTATCCTCATGTGACAAATTGCGTGGATTCTTCATCATTGTACGCTATTGGCGACATATCCTTGGCAGTAAAAAGACAGGATTTTATGTGATATGCGGATCTGACGTACCAATACCCCTTGTGGTGAGGTTATGAAAAAAATCTCGAGTAATTAATTTATCTGAGAATGGCATTACATTGTGTTGTAAGACCATGCATCACACCCACGCTCGATAAAATTCCTTCGGAGAGGCCATCCCGCATAGCTAGCTCTCTGCCATCTCGCCTTCCTACCCCCCTGAAAATGAACATTGTAATTTCTTGTAGATCGATTTCCGGTCCAATTGTCGAATTGTTTTCGAATCATCGGAGGGCGTCGAATTCCCTGTTCCCATTCTCCGTAATGCACTGCTCCGAAAAGAACTTTCTTTTCGCATTTAATGCGGAATAAATGGGGGTGTACGCCTGCGATGGAAACAGATTGGACGATAAATAGATTCCAGAGAGTTATGTGTTTGTTTCGCTGCATCTGATTTTTTTTTTTTTGTTCTCTGAGTTCAAAGATGCCGTTTTGGTTAGTGCTCGTCGTTAGTAACCCGTGACGAGAAATATCGCCGAAGTCAGGAAACAAAATTGATTTTACATTTATTTCTATATATTTTCGGGAATAGGTGCGATTTGGCTCTGTTTTAGTTGCATGTAAAGTAATTTCAGCACATTACTCGTAGGCATGGAATTCTGGCCTTTCCTTCACACCTGGCCTTCAGTACTAGAGCCTGCGGGTTCGACTCCTTCGAATATATAAAAAAATATACAAAAGGGAGATTCTATGCCGTACCAAAACAGATAGGTCCAGTAGTTTTCTTCACATTGTTTCCGGAATCGTCAGCGATAAAAAATTTTAACCAGTTACAAAGCTCGACACAATGACCGCGTGATACTACAGCCAATCACAGGTCACGTCAACCATCTCGACGCTAACGGAGGAACGTAGCTCTACACTCCGAAGGCAGTGTGAACAAGGCCTTTGTAAGGCCCGCACAATATAGTGGAGCTAGGCTCATCCTTAGAAGGCCCGGTGGCGTAGTGGTTAAGAGCATCAAGCTGCCATCCCACAGGTCCAGAGTTCAACCCTGTGACTGGGCAAGGTCGACTCAGCCTTTCATCTCTTCAGTGGGTCGATAAAATGGGGACCAAGCATGCTTGGGAACTAAACTCTGGGGGTCCCACGTTAGGTTGACCACCTGACTGAGACATATGCTGTATGGCACCCCAAGCCCACGGTTACGAAAGCGGAGATGGGTACCGCCGGCCCTGGTCCACATCGGACTGTTGCGCCGTGAGTTTTAAGGCTAATCCTTAATTTTAAAAAAAAAGGCGGTACAGATGGGACTATTTTTTTAAATGAATCGGACAAACCGTTAAACATACAATGGTGCGGTGCCCACTTCCCTGAGTGGAAAAAGGGTCATTCCTAAAGAAGATCGATAGATCATTAGAACTCGTTAGGAAAAGAGCATCAGCGCAAAAAGAGGCGAGGCAAGTCTTCGGGGAGCCGAGCTGACAAAAAGGAACCGCAGACATCGGGGTGGCCAGGTGTGACTAAAAGCTGTGAGGGTTCTTGTATCACACATGAGGCAATGGAACTTTCGAGATGTTTCTAGAACTTTACGAAGGAAAAGGTATGAACGAAAGATTATTAGACAGGGCATTATAGACTGGACCTGGACGAGGTATTGAGGTACGGAGAGAGCGCGAGAAATCGAGAGACGTGAAGCTCAATTGAACTGTAATTATGAACCCCGCTCTCCCTAATCGATGTTTCCAGAGTTCTTCGGAACAAGCTCATGTACATTATTATTATTGTATATATCTTATATTAAACGAGATGTAAATACAGCATTTATCCGTGTCTACGTTAATATTACGAATTGCTTATACATCGGGTCCGGCGATACGGTTTATAGCCTTACATAGCGATAAGTTTAGAGATACGAAGGCTGGATTCGCTATAAATTTATTCATGTGATAACAAAATGTGACTGAGGATGTAAAACAAACTATTGCTCTCAGTTCAAGTATGTGCTCCCAGAACAAGTTAATGAATTTAAAATTAATAATTTTGTTGGGGGGGGGGATACAAGCGATGTATATTTAAAGATATCGAAAGACACGCACATACAAACATATATGTGTGTATATATATATACATACACACAGTAAAACCTCGTTAATCCGGATCTCCGGATAATCCGAATCAGATTTGTAGACATTATTTTTATTTAATGTTCACATTAGATAATAATTTTTAACTATGATAGCAAGTACGTAACTACAAGTACGCCAAATATTAACTTTTTAGTTTTTTTGTTTTAATGTACAGTTCCTGCATAAATTGTACAATAAATTATGGTAATAAAGTGCTTTTTGTTGAGTGTAAGAAAGCTTTACTAGACTTACCAATTGTTTGTTAAGAAATGATGTGAAAAGTCATTTTTATAATTTTTAATGTCTTGCAAACAATACTATAAAATTTTGTTACAAAACATATTTTTTTTTTATCGTAATAAACGGTAAGTCTGTTTAGATAAAGATTTTGTTTTGCTTATTACCCATACAATTTTGATTTTTGATTATCTGGATTGCCTTCCGGACCAGTTAGTCCGGATAGACGAGGTTTTACTATATATATATATATATATATATATATATATATATATATATATATATATATATATATATATATAGTGTGTGTGTGTGTGTCTTCTGTTGTGTTCAAACAGACACATGCATATACATAATGTACGCATAAACATATATTTTATCTCTCTGTCTCACTCACATACATACATACATGTGTGTATATATATATATATATATATATATATATATATATATATATATATATATATATATATATATATATATATATATGTAATGTAAAGTGAAGTAAATAAAGAGTTTTCCCGGATTCCCCAGTAGACATGCCGCTGTCAGCTGTCCGCCGGTCACTTCCCGCATTCTTTCCGTTCCAGTATCAGCAACTTCCAGTCCGGTGGCTTAAAAGGACATCTTATCTCAGCATCCCTGTCTGTTAACGGGAGAGATCACGGAATCCCCATTCATCGCTCTTTTGTGCGCGGACAATCGCTCCCCCCTTTTGTACGGGCCGGACAAAAGCCGTTGGACTGACTTCCACGGGAACTGCTGCTCTTCGATTTTTCTCCCCTTTTCATCTTCTTCTGTACTACCTCCGGCAGTGCTCGTTGATATTGTTTGATGTATCTCCGAACAAATCCGAACGTCTTCGGGTGGATGTTGACGCGCCAGTTTTAATGGAGTCGACGGGTAAGAATGTTACGGAACACTTTAGCTGTGTTGTAATGGGGGAGAAAAAGGGTTTCCCCCTTTTCCCGGAAATTGGTGGTTTTTGTTCAAATAGACCAATCTGATTGCGGGCATTGATTTTCAGCTATAGATAGGCAATAAATCCGGCTAGATGTATGGTCCATCTAAAGTATTTTATTAAATCGGCGTAAATGTATAAAATGATTGCATAAATGCACACGCACACACACAGGGCCCGAAGTTGCCTAGTGGTAGCGCGTTGTACTCTGAACAGGGGGTACTCTGTTCGAATTCCGACGAACGCCATGAAACACCGTGTCAAGGCTGGATATGGACACGTTATCCGTAGACCGGAAAGTCCTACGTTGTCAAAGAGGGTGGGAAAAGGTACTAGCCGCCAGATGATGCCCCCGGGGGTGCTCGGTGAAAATTGAGGTGGCACCAAGCGGTTGTGTTGGTCCACCTTAATGGAGTCCCCGTTTGAAAGCAGCCAACAATTCTTATGTGAGAATGTCTTCACTGACAATCGTCTTGCATTGACAAACACAAATAGAATCTCTCTCTCTCACACACACATATTATATGTGTGTATATTATGTGTGTGTGTGTGTGTGTAAGTAAGTGTGTAAGTATAAGTAAAAGGGAAAGGTGGGTATGTTAAGTTAGTGGAATAAACCAAAAGCTAATAAAACACAAGCATTTGATTGAAGACGATTACAAATACGGGATAGCACAGACGAAACATATTCATCGTTGAACGTATTACATCTAAGGCATCTTACTAAGAACAATAACAGCGTTACTGCCGCGTTATAACAACGGCTTTCCAGAATCTAACGTCATAGCGACTTCATCGCTTGCCAACACAACATCGTCGTCCGTCTTTCTTGCGCGCTGTTTTTAAAGCAGTTTCGTTCAAGATAAGAAGTCCTTTACACCAGTGGTCCCCAATCCCCGGGCCGCGAACCGGTACCGGTTCGTGGATCAAATGATACCGGGCCGCCCAAGGGACATTAAATTATTCCCATTTTATTTACTGTGGTGTCTTTCTCTCGGGTTTGTGCTAATTTATACCTTTGTAACAGAAGAAATCTTGTAACTATTTTAAATTAGTTTATTGTGTATTAAACATTTCCAGATTATGAATTAAAATTGCAGTCATAAAATTGAAAATAAATGCGCTTTCCTGAAAGAAAGAAAAAAACGAAACAAATAAATAAATAAATAAAACGTTTTTTCATTGAACAATAAATAAACGTAACGTCATTTATACATCAATATTATAATAACATCAATTGTTAAATCAAAACAATCAAAAATATAAACAATCAACGTTCTCCCTCAGCGGGCCGTGGTAAAATTATCAAACGTTGACAGGTCCACGGCGATAGAAAGGTTGGGGAGCACTGCTTTACACCGTTAGGTGCCGCCACCTGGTAATCGTTGTCCGAATGCTCTTCACACACACACACACACATATATATATTTTTTTTTTTTTCACGTACGTACAAATGATTTATAAACTTCTAGGTTGACCATTCTTGCTAAGCTTGCAAGGGAAAATGTTCCAATCCTTAAATATTGTCATCAGTGGCCATTGTATGAGTAAATGAAGCAAAAACACAGGATGATATAGGGCAAGTAATATGTGTGGGCTAGACATCGTACTTCAAAAAATTATAAAAGAAGAGAATAAGCATATACACGGGATTTCTCTTCCCCACACCTTTTTTAAAAATTTCTAATGGTGCATATACATTGGTGCAGAGTTCTCTGCCTGTGCCTTGGGGAATCCAGTGATTTATGTTCACTCTGTACTCTGTACTATGCGTGGATCGCCTCCTCTGGCGGTCCATCAAAGAAAGGGCGGGGGGTCAGCGGGTCAAATGGTGTCGAGCGCGGTCGGGGGAGACACCAGATCAAAGAAATAGCGCATATAGATTGGTGCAGAGTTCTCTGCCTGAAGACCCCCGACTCCTGTCATCACATTAGTCACGGTAACATTAGACACGGTATTTAGAACCACCCCCATTCCCGCCCCCAAGGTTTCTTTGATCTGGTGTCTCCCCCGACCCCGCTCGACACCATTTGACCCGCTGACCCCCCGCCCTTTCTTTGATGGACCGCCAGAGGAGGCGATCCACGCATAGTACAGAGTACAGAGTGAACATAAATCACTGGATTCCCCAAGGCACAGGCAGAGAACTCTGCACCAATGTATATGCACCATAAGGTTTCGTGTCAAGGCATGGTGAAGGCTTACTTGAGGCATTTGTTTACGAACTGTTTGTTTGTTTGTTGTTTATTGTTGTTGTTGTGTCGCAGTTATTCATGCTGTAGTGTGTGATCACAATACACGGGCATACAACTCGCATTTTCCTGGTAAGCTCCTCAACATTATTACGTCTAATTGCCAAACATACATTTCTTGCATAATTCATAGATACTGATGCGGTTGCTCGCAGAGACAGATAAATTTGTTTTGCTTCTTTTTTTCCTAATTCTTTATTTATCTAAATGAACGCTTCTCTTCTTTTATATATTAGATAAGAAATGAAACAATTTCGAGACAAAATTTGTTTGGTTTTGCATTTGATTTAATTTTATTGATTTTGATGGTCATGTATAGAATTACACATTCCATCATGCATGATATATACCAATATATGTTGAAAATGAAACTTCTGAAAGCACATATTTTTGTGGGTAGGAATTGTTATTACTTCTGAAGCTCAAAGAGCGCTTCTAAAGAGAGTCAATAATTCCTAACTATACCTTTGTTGAAATGATAGTTAGTTGCTTTTTGTGTCGTATTGTGCATGTGCCTATAGAAGGTTTTGGGTCTGTAGGAAAATCGTCCGCATATAACTCTGCTATTTTAGTTTTAGAAAAGCACACACCAAAATAGGCATGAAAGGGGAAATAACACAGCAAAATCATAGTTTCGGTTACCTGCAAATGGTAACGAATAAATAAGACATCTCTCTTAATGTATTTTCGCATTTTTACTACTCTACATGAATTTGAAACACTATTAGATGATTGTTTGTTAAATAGTTATTGGTTTACTGGTTAAAAATTGATTTAAACCAGTGTGGAGGTTTACTATTTCCTATCTGTAGACGTATTTTCAGCTTAAACGTTTGTTACTTTAACTTATGTTGGAATTTATTAATTTTCCATTTTTAAGAGACTCAGTGTAGATTTAAATTATTTACTTTAAATTTAGGCTCAAATTATACCTCATAAGCTAAAGTAACAAATTACTTAAATTTGTTACTTTTACCTGTAGTAGAATTTATAAATTTTACTTTTTAGGAAACTCGGTTTAATTTAAAACTATTTTCTCTGAAACTAGAGCTCAGCTGTTTTAATTTTAATGTTTATGGTATCTGAATGATGCATGAGTGTTTGTGAAAACTTGGGAAGCTGTTTTAAGTATTATTTGATACAGATTATTCGTGATATTCGGGGCTGTTCACATTGCGTCCGTCAGCGTCAGTGTTACTCTTTTTGAGATATATTTAACCAATTACAAACCTCCAAACGATTAGCCACGAAATTATTAAGGTCTGTGATTGATTTAAAATATGTCAATAGGAGTAACGCTTACTTTGGTGGACGCAGTGTGAACTGGTCCTTATTTAATTTGTTTTTGAAAAACTGATAAAGTATAGATTGTTCTTAATCAACCTTTATTATATGAATAGCTAAATGGTTTTATGTGTTGAAATTAGGCGTAATGTTGAGGCACAATGACGTATTGGCAAGGGGAAAAAAATCATACGTTTTTAAGTCTTCACAGCATAAATTCTACCTTTTTTTTAATAACGTCTTAAGGATAAGTCTGCACAACATACGGAGCGCCAACACTTACTCCGTGCCCCGCGAAGCCTTTTGTATAAACATAATATTGTAGATCTAAAATATACGGAATAATATTTTAGGATTTATCCCGCCCACATGGTGTAGTACTTAGCGCCGTGAGCTTCCACGCAGTGGGCTTGGGTTCAAATCCCGAATGGCCTGGTGATGGCCAAATGGTTAGGGCGCTGTCATTCGGTTCAGATCCTGTGGGTTCGAGTCCCACTTTTGGCATGGATGTTTGTAGCCGTTCGGAATCGGCTTTAAACTGTAGGTCCCGGTCTAATTGGACTCGTGTAGCAAAAGTTGACCGTAGCGCTCGAAACTAAACCAAACCAATCAAATCCCGAATGAGGCTTGGTCGTTACCGTGTTGTCCCTTCTTAGGGGGCGATGCTGGCTCACCTAATGATACTCCTATAATAAAGCAAGACTTCGCGTTGAATAAGAAAATGAGAATGTCTCACGACAAGTGCCTACGCATTAGAAAAAAAATTGGGGGATGTATAATATTACGAAAGGAATATATACACAATGATTATTAATACTTACTAAATTTTTAAAATAATCAGAAATTTATATTTGTTGAATAAAATATTTTTCGCATTCCCATCTATCCTATTTTCTTGCGGACCACATCAGCTTCCCATAAAGTAATATGGCCCTTATCGTGTTTCGAATAGCCAGGTCTGCATTAGGATATTAGCAAAAATAATAAGAAAAGCGTTGCCTTTGCATTTATGGAGTACTTTACAGGAGTTGATATTTTACAAAACGGTCCAAATTGTAGCAGCTACATCAGTTCATCCACCAATCCAACAATCCAGATGTTTATAAGAGACCGAAAACGAAGAAAGCTATGCAGCAAAACCATAATTCCGGTTACATGTTGATGACTAACGAAGAAATTAGATTTGCGGTGGACTGTTTTAGCATTAATGTAGTAACAGAAAACACACACAATCACGTTATCGATTGTTAAAAATTAAGTAATGAACAAATAGCGATAATTGGCTTATTCATTATTTAAAAAAATAGTAAATGACCAATTTATTATGTAATTATTCAGTAACCGTTAATATATACACAATTAATATGAACGAACATGCTACGATATAAAATGTGTATGACAATAAGTTTTTTGTTGCTCAAAGCTAATTAATAAACAAAAAGTTAATTAGTTTATTTACAATTAATTAGTTTATTAATTGTTTAAAGTATTAATTAAAGAATAGTTTATTAAATAACTATTAGTTTATTAAGAATTAGCATGCAACCCAATTAGTTTTAGCTTATATCTCTATCCGAAGCGTTTGTTGCTTTTCACGCATCTATAGCCATTGCCAAACCCTCATTTTGTAAAACTTGTGAAAATTCATTAGACCGAGAATCCATTCAGTTTCCCCCAGAATAAAAATCGCGTGGCCGCAAAAGAAATACCCAAACCATATTCAACACCAACAGTTAGTTTCCTTAATGACTTCGTTTACTGATTGCTAATTACATTAATTAAATTCTTCCGCACTCGACCCATCGATAGTGATTCCCCGAAATTAATCATGTTCGATCGAAAGCTGCCATTTTTTTTCCTTTCCTTCAATCTCCACGCGCTCTGGAACAAAGCGATATCGCTTGAATCTGCTAGTGATGAGAAAGAAAAAAAATGGAGGTAAAGGTACAGTGGAGGTATAGCAATGGACAAACACAAATTTAATTGAGGGGGCTGAGCTTTTGTTTTCTCAGCTAAAGAGCATCCATTTTGGGTGATAAAAGAAATGCTGAACAGTGTGATAGTAATGGCGTTCTCTCGAGGACAATAGAAGGTCGATATCAGCTTATCTATGGTAGTAACATGATTTTTTTTTTCTGTTTCAGACGTCCGGGATATAAAATTCCTTTTAAAAAAAAAAGAGAGAGAGAACATTTTTGCCTAAATAATTCCTTGAAGGTTTTAGAATAAAATAACGCAAACTGCATGTTGCTACAAAGATTATATAACCAGGTGTAAACCGGATCATCGTGATACGAGGTATAAGTAATTCGTAATATTAATGTAGATACGGAAAATGCTGTATTTACATCTCGTTTAATATAAGATATATACAATAATAATAATGAACATGAGCTTGTATCGAAGAACTCTGGTAACATCGATTAGGGAGAGCGGGGTTCATAATTACTGTTCAATCGAGACTTCACGTCTGCTCGGTTTCCCGCTCTCTCTCCGTACGTGAATACCTCATCAAGGGTCCAGTCTGTAATGCCCTGTCTAATAGTCTTTCGTTCATTTATACCGTTTTCTTCGTAAAGTTCTAGAAACATCTCGAAAGTTTCATCGCCTCATGTGTGATACAAGAACCCTCGCCGATTTTCGTCATACCTGGCCCTTTCCAATGTCTACGGTTCCTTTGAGTCGCCCAGTGCCAAAACCAGTTATATCCATAAAAATAAAAAACTGAGATTTTAGTTGCTATGGATACCTCTATTCATCTGCTACATGTTCAAGTTGAGAAACAGTTCAAAAATAAGCTCAATCCCACTGAAAATAAATGAAGAATGATGATGAAAGATGCAAGACCAGTTATATCCCAAATGGCCACAGTTACAAAATCAGTTCTGTTCTTTGACAGTTCGAAAATAAGTTACTTCCCACAAACAATCATGGCTGCCTTCTAAATGCATTAGCAAAACCAGTTTAATCCCTCACTAACCTATTAGATTTACTTTAGTTTCAGTAGTGGAGTGTTTAATATAGTAATATTAGTTTTAGCTTAATGTAAATACTCACGGCGCAACAGTCCGATGTGGACCAGGGCCGGCGGTACGGGGCGGTACCGTTTCGTAACCATGAGCTTGGGGTGCCATACAGCATATGTCTCAGTCAGGTGGTCAACCTGACGTGGGACCCCCTGATTTTAGTTCCCAAGCATGTTTGGTCCTCATTTTATCGACCCACTAAAGGGATGAAAGGCTGGGTCGACCTTGCCCAGTCACAGGGTTGAACCCTGGACCTGTGGGATGGCAGCTTGACGCTTTTAACAATGTAAATACTACAGAATTTTAATAACGTTGTGTTGTCTACCATGATCATCAACATATTATGTTTTGTAGTTAAAAAATAGATGTTTATTATCTTGCTGTTCTATAGTTTATAACGTACTGCATGATTTTCTGATTATTCTTTTTAGTTTTCGTTAAATTTTCTTCCTTAATATGGATCCAGATTTGAGTGGTCCAAGCTCAAATAATACTGTACTGTAAACAATGACCTAGATAATGACTTGGAAATGATTATTGAAACTATAGTTAGAAGGTTCAAAAGGGCAGACAGTTCATTTCCAAAAGCAGTTATATCCAAGCCTACAGGTGCATAACAATTTATGTGAATTTTATTTATTTAAATATAATTGTCTATGCTTTACCTGTATTATACAAATTATTACTAGGCAACAACATGAATTTAATACTTTTTCCATGTTTTTATTGACTTGCTTTCTTGTTTGTGTGCGTGTTTGTCCAGTACAAATCTTGCAATCGATTTTTAACTAACTTCCCGACTAGCTAGAGTTTTGAAACTTTTAGAATAGCTCAGAACTCGATGACAATGCATTTTTTAAATACTTTTAGCATCTTTAAGCAGATTTTTACCATGCTTTTATTATTTTCAGTTAATTTTGTTTTGTAGACTGGTGCAGCCATCTATCGGCCGGAAAGGAAACGGAAAGTTAAACGCAAGTTAACTTCCAATTAACTTCATTTTCTTTCAAGTTGATGGGATAATCCATAAAAAATTTTAAAAATGTATTTATTAGTACATAGAATTTTCAAGTTTATATGATTCAACAGAAAATTTAAAACATGGTATATAAAAAGTTCTTTTTATCTTGTAATTATTTTGACATCAAAACCATACAATGGTTTATTATTGCAAAATAACTGACAGTTTTTGTTAAATAACTCAAAATCGTTTGAGATGGATACAGCTGGTTTTGGTATCGCGCTGCTCATTTGAACTTAATTTATGTTTCCGGTAAAATCCAAGTGGCAGTATTTTTGCAAAACGTTCGTCACGAACCCTCATGAACGCGATAATTGTCCCTTTCCTGCTTTTACGAAACATTTATGCCTGGCACAAAACGACGAGAATTTCGTAGGATCTTATAAATAAACGGATGAAAAATAAGACCTCCCGTTCCCTTCCAAACCGACGCCCGTCTTGGAGGCGTCTTTTTACCCGGCATCCGGGCCCCTTGTTTTGAGGGCTCGCTAATGCAACACGCGCGTTAAACAATTCCGGAATCCCCCATACTGTAATCAACAGGCGAAATGCTCCAAATGACACCCCGGCGTATCATTTAAAACGCACACTCTGTTGACTCCGGCCGCCGAGTGGAGTGTGTACTCACTCCGGGCGCGCGTTTTCGCTAATTGGTAGTTAGGTGAGGTGATACGGTGCGCGCCCGCGCCGTAATTCTCGATTAAAAACAGTCTGTCGTGAAAGCCTCGGGTATCGGTTGACGTTGTCGCTTTCTGTAATGGGGAGGTGTCCTTTAACTCTTTATTATCCCCTTCTCGACCCCTGTTCGGAGAACATTTTTCTCTTGCCCTTATCATGACCGGGTTCGATTTTTTTTTTTCAAGAGTAGAGTAAATAATGAGTAGAAATATAAATAAACAACCTCTTCTGACCGTCTGTTTATGCTTAACCCTCATGGTGCATATACATTGGTACAGAGTTCTCTGCCTGCAGATCCCCGACTCCTGTCATCACATTAGTCACGGTAACATTAGACACGGTATTTAGAACCACCCCCATTCCAATGAACACGTGTCTTCCAGATATTCCCCCATTTAGAACCCCCCCCCATTCAAGCCTCCAAGGTCCCTCGTGTTTCTTGATCTAGTGTCCCCCGCCCCCACTGTCACCATTTGACCCCCGGGACCTCGGGTTCTCCTTTGATGCTATGTATCGGACCGCCAGAGGAGGAGATCCACGCATATACAGAGTACAGAGAGAACATAAATCACTGGCAGATGCAGAGAACTCTGTACCAATCTGTATGCGCTATTACGTCGGCTCATCTGCTCTGCTATACTGTTCCCCAGCCCATCGGACTCACAGACCGCCACACTATAAAATTAGGATATTTTCCTATTTTTATAAGTTTTTCGCAGTTGGAAGTCATCAATGCAAAACTACTGCCACCTCTCACTCTTGAAAAGGGTAAATTTTTGTTGGGGGCTGAAATTTTTGTTGAAAATAGATTATTCAACAAAAATTTCAGAACCCGATTCCTCAATCTGTGATAGTGCGAGAGAGACAAAATGTCTGGTTCGTTGTGAAACAGGAGGAATTCTTCCAGCCATGCTAGCTACAACAATAAAATAAAGATCTTAGAAATAGAATGCATGCAGACGGACAGATAATTAATACGGTTCAAGGCTTATCGGTCATACACACCGGCAAAAATTTAAATCGGTTCAAGGCTCCTAGGTCCAAAATACCGACTATGTTTTACAAAGATTAAATTTACCGACAAAATACGAGCGGGCGAAAATCTCCGATGTGTTGTACTTGAAGGTCAGGACCCGACTGAAGAATTCACAAACCCTCAACAGTCTGATCACCCCCACCCCACCCTTCAGAACAGGTGCGACAGCGGTCTCCTAGACCGATGAGCCGACGTTAGCCGATGAGAAGCAATTGCACAGATCTTCTCGACTTTTTGCGGAGTCCTTTTTTTTTTTTTTTTTTTTTCCGAATTCTTAACATCTTATTGACTTTTCTCGGTAAAAAGTTACTGTCCGGATTGCATTTGCACCTTGCACCGTAATGCATAACGAAGTCGGTCGAGTCAACGTGCCCATTGCAAAGATAGAAACTCCACCAATACTTTTGTCTCGAGTCCAAAAATTTCCAATTACTGTGTAAAATATGGAGGTTGGGAAAAAAAAGAAAGGCAACACAGCCGCCAGTAAATTATCCGAGAAATAAAGAGTCGTTTTATGGGAAGTTCGTCGTGCGCGTAATCGAATTAACCCATCAGTCTGCAATCCGGTTTAATTACAAACAATAGCGTAGTTAGCAAATAGCAGTCGTGCTAATTACAAAACTTCGCCCTCTGTGCTCGTAATTTACTGCTACATGCGTTGGGGGTGTCATTTGGCCGTAGGTAACGTCGGTTGATTAATACATAGGATTCGTATTGCAGCCCACGCGAAATATAGGGACGTCGTTCTGGATTCAGGTGATTAAGGCATATTAACGTTGATCTAGGTGGCGCGGGGAGACATTAAATGCAAGATCGATTCGGCTTAAAAGCTTCGGCATTTCAAGCGCCGGAACTTATGCTTAAAAAATGTATATGGGGCGGTTCGGAGTCGTCGTGGCAAGATGGTCTTGTTATAAACTTAATCTATGGGGCTTTCGTTGAAACCTTCTATAATAGGACATTAACATAAAATATTACTGTTTTCTTATTTCCCAATGTACATGACTTGATTTTGACGATAACACGTCGAGAAAAAGGGTTTTTCTCTTATATGAACGTTGCGTCAGTCTGACGTCACATCGACTAATGTATATTCACTGGATATACATTAGTCTAACTACTACAGTCTAAGTACTACAGTTAGACTCTAGTAGTTAGACTAATGTTATTAAACAAACAGTTAAATAAGTGTTTCCTTCTTTTGGTTTTTCTATACGTTATAGTTTTCCGTTTTAACTGAGTGTGTGTATGTGTGTGTGTGTGTGTGTGTGTGTGTGTGTGTGTGTGTATGTATGTATGTATGTATATATATATGTGATATGGGTAGAACGGCCGCCGGTCATTGCAAAGAAGAATGCCGCAACCCCACATCACAGTCAACTCTGTAGACACTGGATTACTGGAATGGTAGTCTGGTCGAAAAGAAATGTTGTCGACACAAGATTTCTCGAATTACATTTTTATTTAAATCACCGACCGCTCCGTCGGTATGAATGCGGCAAGAGAAAGTACAGGAATCCGTTCTAATTCTGGATGTCAACACTTATATAAACTTCAGTCCATCACGTGATTAAAGGGTGTGTCTTAATAGTTGATTGGTTTAAAGTTGTTGTTGATGTGCAGAACTGATTTAAATTTGTACTGACGCCGCGCCGCGTCCCTTTACTTAAAAAAGACAGCCATCTTTAATGATATTGCCTAAGGCTGTAATAATGGAATTTAACTCGAATGCCCAAAGGGAATTAAATAACTTAAGGGATTAAAAAAGGGTATGTAATTTTGAATAGTAAAGTGAGGAATTAATAGTTTTTAAATGTCAAGAGTGTTGAATTAAGAAATTACTAGTTTTTTAATATTATTATATATATATATATATATATATATATATATATAATATAATATAAAGGATCTACATCTTTGAAGTACATTTTTTTCATGACTTGAATACGAAGCCCCTCGTAGACTAGCCCCGGGTGGTTGATATCTTATATCCGGCCATCAGACCTGTACCCAATTAATTACCCAGTGTAATAGCACCGTAACTCAAGGGCCAATTAAAAAGCTTGCGTTGTTCGGCAAGCAAAATGTACGCAAAAAAGCAACTCATCCCGTACGCGGTTTTTAATTACTTGCGGGTCTATTACGTCGTGTGACCTCCAAAACAGTTGCGTGGGGAGTTAATTGCCTTTCCCCTCCTCGAACCCCCGGCTACCTGCGGTGCACCTCAACAGGTGGTTGACGGATGTGGTTTCCCCGGTAGTCAAAGTAGATAATAAGTTTCGTTTTTTCGTTACATCTGGTGTCAGGAATTAACGTGGCATGGGTATTGAAGTAAACGGAAAGTCGCGGCCCCCTTCCGATACTGTTTTTTTTTTTTTATTTATTGAGGAGATAATAGCTCTCTAATTGAATTGCGAGACACGTTGTAATGGTTTCGGGGACGGGGGTTATCTCGTGCTGTGAATTTTTATTGAAAATTTCTCAGAATGGTTATTGGTTTGTTTGTTTACGACATGAATGTATTTATTTTTGAATAGAGAGCATTTGTGCACCCTTGGGTTTTCGCTTTTTAGTAAACAGGGTATGGTATTTCAAAGTCCTTTTGAAATCTTTATCCTTGGCTGGCTTTTAAAGGGCCTTTTGAAAAAAAAATTCTTATTTTTTGCAGTCAAGAGCTTGCAGTCAACCTTATTTTTGCAGTCAAACTTGAAAGAGTGGGGTAAATTTTTCGAGGATTCTAAGTAATGAATGTATTACTAATAGAAATAGTCTGCTTTTAGAATAACGTTCATTTTGGGATATATATATATATATATATATATATATATATATATATATATATATATATATATATATATATATATATATATATATATTAATTAAAAATTTTATTTATTTAAAATACATACAAATTTTAAAATGATAGAATTTTAAATTTATTTACTTTCTTTACTCTTTTATTTTAATACTAGAAGGTAACCAGTCATTTTGACGTCATAATGGAGAAAGTATATGAAAGTTAAAAAATATCCCGCATTATCTAACAATATTGCATTTAATCCACACCTTGTAAAAGCAAACCCTTTCATTATTTTTTATTTATTTAGTTTTTCATGCGATTGGAGTAGTAGACTGCCATCCAGTTTTTTACAGCTCACTACGCGATATGAATACTTGAGCTACTTGATTCATTCACATTCAAGTTTGTTTACTTTCAGAATTCATCGCAAAAGTAAGCAGATTTTTAAAAACTGTTAAATATACAGCTAAAAGCATCCAATTTTTTTAAGTTCTGAATGTTTTATAGAAAAATAGGCTGAACAAACGTGATTTGATGGAGAAGATATTAGTTTTTAGGTAAGAAAAAAATTCTGATCCACATCTGAAATTGAAATTAAGCCTAACCGGCTGTTTGTTTACTGAGGGCTTCAATTGAAAGATGAGTACAGCCCGGAAGTGTTATACAGAGACAAGGGCTATTATATATATAATAATGTTTTGTAATAAATTGACTCAATCATTCTTCAAGCTTTGTTGTTGTTGTTGTGGCTTCTGCCCCTTGACCGACAGTATATCACATGAAGTCCATAAAGGCTATTGGGCAGAATGGTGCGGCTCCACTTTTGAATAGCACCACAAGGTTCGGAGTCAGACTTGGCGAAAGGACCGGTCCCGTAATTTTGAACCGAGTCAAGCGACGTGACCGGTACACTTGACTCCGCACCTCCAGAGGTAAGTTTTTAAACTGGGAGGACATTGCAGCCACGGCAGATTTTTCGTGCACTGGCCGCCATTAGTGTACACGGCGGTGGATTTGCGAGCGACCGGCATCGAACCAGAGACATTCATATCACTGGCTCGTTACCTTTGCCAAATGTGCCACTAGCGCCTTATACGAGCTTTTATGGCAGCAAACTGCTCGATTGCATGCCTATAATTAACTGTTTTAGGTGCCGTCTTTTTTATAGAAATGGATACTAGATAATTCAGTCGCTCTCGGGTTATGGTTGTTCGTAGATAATTCTCTAAAATTTTCAATTTAGAAAAAATGTTCTCGGTGCTGCTGCAGTTACAGGTAGTGTTAGTAAAATTCAAAGGGCCTGTCCACATAGGAGTCCGGTAGCGGAAACGTTAAAGTATTGAAATATATTTAACCAATGAGAAACCACCAAACGATTAGCAACGAATATTTTAACGCCTATGATTGGTTTATGTCCGTCTCAGCACCATCTTTCCTTTTACGCTTGCGCTGCCGGACTCTTATGTGAACAGACCCTTAGAGCTACACCAACGTTTAGAAATAGACATTCAAAATTTATTTACCATGATCTCAGATTCAGCAAATTATATAAAAAAAAAAAGGGCCAAAAATTCGCTTATATTTGTGTATTTTTTACGAATTTCGTCATTCGTCAGATTTAACCAGTGATTCTCAACCTTTTATTCGTCACTGTACACTTTAAATAATTTGAAAATTTGGCGGCACACTAACAATAAGATAAATTTTTAATGATTTTACTTGGATAATTGATTTATGTACCTGTAATATAGTTTGTAAAAACAGCATACGTATTTAGCACTTTCGTTTTAAAGATATAACGTTACAAAATAATACATAACGAAGTAATTGTTATTTTAAGTGTTAGAATGAATCTTTATACGAAATTCTTAATTCTGCTGTGTATACGTGCATGTATAAAAATTGGCATATAAAGTAAACATTTTATAGACATATAAGGTAAACTGATTGAACTACTTGTCTGACATCGCTTATGTATAGGTATTCGCAGTGGTGGTACACTTCACAAATCTCGCGGCACACTTAAGTGCAGCGGTACAGTGGTTGAGAATCACTGGAATAAACTATTAATATTTTTTTTGTTATTAGTTAAAAATTTCGTATTTTTAATGCGCGTCATTTTTGGCTCCGTGGATTAGGCTTACTAAATGCTTACGTTTGCGTTACATGTGGATGCACATTTCTATGCATGCTATAGTTTGTATCGTCTGCGTAACTGATCAAAAACCGATTGTGCGAGACATCCCGCAGCCTTTCGGTCCGGCGCGTCAGAACAGCTCCCGACTCATTACTCAAACGGGCGTGACACTTTGGACTGTCCGTCCCCCCCTTGTTTAATGGTCGGGTGTCCGGTGGTCGAAGGTACTCGCTTTGTGGACGTGGCCGATTCTATACCCTTGATTACCTGGATATGCCGGATATTTCCGGGCCTGGTATCTCTCAAAGTCGTTGCCGTTTGTACTAGTGGTAAAGCTTTACAAAACGGCGGTTATCCCCCTGTCATGGGTATATTTGTGCGCAGGAGTGTATCTGAGAATATACATATATATAATTTTATGTATGAGTTTATTAATATGTTTGGACGAATGCATGTGAAGATATATGTGTGTGTGTGTGTCTCATATATGTATATGAGTTTACTGATATGTCTAGACACATGTAAGTGACGATGTGCGTGTGTGCGTGTATGTGTGTATATGTATATATATATATATATATAATGCTAGGAACGTAAAGTATAATTAACTAGATTTAATTGGGTTAAAATTAGGCAAATTAGCGTTAAACGGTAATTTACTATTCGAGATTTGAGTATTTTTCCTATTCAAGAAGTAGCGTTGTTTTTGAATGCAGCGGAGAAATCACAAGACTATGAGGTCATCAATGATTAATTGCCTAGCGCGCGCTCGGACCGCCACAATCATCGACAGTTCGAAATCCCGCGAGTTTCACTCACGATGCTTCACCCTCATAATTGCAGCGCGTGAAAAAGGAAAGCATAGATTAGGGATTATTTTTGGAGTGGTAGGTCGCACGTCACGGAGCTCAGAGATGATGAAGAATGGCGATTTAGCTGGGTTGATTGGGTAGTTAATTAATGTTAATTAATAAAGATCTTGGCTGTGATTTAAATAGTTTTCCTTTCCACTGGCCTTAATGATGACTGCCATTAAGTGTTAAGTAGTAGATAAAAGGTTACGCGGTATAAGAACCTTATCATATATATATATATATATATATATATATATATATATATATATATATATATATTCATATATATATATATATATATATATATATATATATATATATATACAGTCAAACCTCGCTAACTCGAACCTCGATTTCGCGAATTTTTCGATATCTCGAAGAAAAAAAAATTCCCTTCAAATTTCCTATGCACTTAATGTTAAAAAAACCTTGATTTGACGAATTTTTTCGGCTCATCCCTCGATAACTTGAATTTTTTTTCCATAAATGGAGAAGAAAATATTTTCTAAAGACAAAAAAAAATAATATAAAAAATAGAAATTTCTAAAAAATAGAAAAACTATTCAAAAATTACAGTGGTAAAGCTTTAAAATGAAGGGATATAAGGATGGAAGATAACACAATGAAATCACAGCTTCTCTTGACCCCCCATGATGGGAGTTAAAATTCCTGTTTATTGTTTCCTTATCTCTTTTCAGTCAGTTGCTGTGCATATGCAGTGACCATCCATCCTTACATTTATTTTTTGTCCTTTTATTCTCCAGGGTTACTTTCTAGAGGGGTTGGGGTGGTTTTAACAAAACAGGAAATGAAGGCATGAACAAAAATCAAGAGGTGGGTGGCTTCCAAGAAAATGTGGAATTTCTTATCATTACAACAAGGAGTGAAAGAAAAAACTACACGTGTGAATGCATGCCTGTGCAGTCTCGCATTCAAGCTAGTGCCGCTCCTGAAAAGGCTGAAAAGTTTTCTTTCGGTTTATCTTGGTTATTGCAGAAAAAAATTAGAAATCGTTCGAAAAAAACATTTGGAGAAAGTGAGATCTTCTGCGAGTCATCTGTACAAAATGTCTAACAAACAAAAATTGAATACGCTTACTATTGAAGTGAAGAAGCAAATTATCGAAGAAGTTGAAAAAAGTTCGAAAAAGAAAAAGGAAATTGCTAAGGAGTTTGGGATTCCAGGCAGCACATTGTCAACAATTTTAAAGAATAAAGCAATTATCCTAGAAAAATTCGATGACGGCTTAGGCAAGCGAAAGAAGCTCAAAACTAGTGAATTTCCTGGTATGGAGAAGTGCCTAATGATATGGATTACGCATTGTAGAACTCAAAACATCCCCTAGATGGACTTTTAATCAAAGATAAGGCTGAATCTTTTGCAAAAGAATTAGGTTATTTAAATTTCAAAGGCAGTAATGGTTGGTTCGAAAATTTTAAAAAACGAAACATTACATTACATTTTTGAAAATGTGTGGTGAAAGTGCTGACGTAGATGAAGATGTTTGTGTATTAGAAATTGTAATTTAGAAAGAAAGTAAGCTTGATATTGAAAGATTACGAAGAAAAAGATGTGTTCAATGCGGATGAAACTGGACTTTTTTTTAAATGCACTCCAGACAAAACCATGCATGTAAAGGGTGAAGCATGTCATGGAGGGAAGAGCAGTAAAGAGCGTTTAACTTTATTGTTTTGCGTGAATATGAGCCGTTAATGATAGGAAAATCGAAAAAACCAAGGTGTTTCAGCAGGATAAAATCTTTTCCTTTGGATTACGAAGCTAACCGAAAAGCTTGGATGACATCTAACCTTTTTGAAAACTGGCTCAAGAATTTAAATAAAAAAATGAAAGCAGAAAAGAGGAAAATCGCGCTTTTCATTGATAATTGTACGGGGCACAGTACCATACCTAAAATGAAAAATGTAAGAATTGAATTCCTCCCCCCGAATACTACATCAAAACTTCAACCACTTGACCAGGGCATCATCCAAAGTTTTAAAGTAAAGTATCGTCATCAAGTGGTGGAAAAAATGCTGTCCAAAATGGACGGAGGTGTTTCACCATCTGGTGTAAATATTTTACAAGCTATGCGAATGGCAGACAAAGCTTAGAACATTGTGTCTTCCTCTACGATAATGAATAGCTTTAAAAAGGCTGGATTCATAAAAGACCACGAAAGTTCTCAGATAATCAACATCGACCACCCTGCTGACAACTGCGCAGAAAATGATTGGAACCGATTAAGCAGACTCATGCACCCCGATAAAATGGAATTCAATGATTTTGTTGTCGTAGATGATGCAGTAATAGTGTGTTGTCAGTGGGAGGACAATGAAATCATCGGTCAGACGAAAGCTTCTTGTGTATTATCAGAAGAAGAGGAGGAAGAAATCCGCCATTTGCCACCAAATGTGACAAACAAAGAAACACTATCTATAGTGGACACTTTGAGGAGATATGTTGAAAGTCAGTCAAATATGTCAGAAGACACTTTTAAAGCCATTGGCCACATAGAAAGTGTAATAGATAAACTTTCATACTCTTCTCTGAAGCAAACAACAATTGAATCTTTTTTCAAGTAATTTTGTAAATAGTGTTTATTAAAATTAAAAAATGGATTACTTTTTTAAAAGGTATGTAAAAAAGCTTTATTCCTCTATTCTACTATTGATAACATGCGATTTTCGATAATTCGAATTTTTGATATTTCGAATTTTTTTGTCTCTCCCTTCAAGTTCGAGATATCGAGGTTTGACTGTATATATATATATATATATATATATATATATTATATTAGCAGAATGCCGTAGGCACTTGCATGCAGTTCCAAGATCTGTGTTGACTGTATGTCCTGGTCTCATAAGCTCTTGTGCAGCAAAAGTTGACAATAGGCTGTTAGTGAATGAATTATTCATAATGGTAGAATGACCGTAGAACTGATCATTGTTTTCGCCGCTTTTGTCAAATACAGCAAGACCGCTGCAATGTACGAATTGGGATAGGTTGACGGGGAGAGTATCTTAGTTCGACCGATCCGAGTTTCCTTTGCTAAAACTGTCTTTGTTCATAGACAGCGAACTCATTGTTTTTAAACTAAGTGGAGAAAGTTGTGAAGTCCTTCTTAGAAGGAAAATATGATATATATAACTGGATGTTGGAAAAGAAAATTATGCAATTCCCACTGAAAGCAGATTGATCCCTATTGGGGTGAAATTTTCTCTTGGGGAGTCATGCTGCGGTTTTTGTAATTGATCTTTAGTTAGGTGGATTTTTGTTTTTCTTGACGTGCCATGCTGTTTTTGGTAGTTGATCTTTATGTGGGGGAAATTTTTTCTTCACGCGCGATGTTGTTTTTGTAATTCATCTTTATTTGGGTGACATTGTTTCTTGACGCGCCATGTTGTTTTTGATCTTTATTTGGGTGACATTTTTTCCCTGACGTGTCGTGCTGTTTTCGTAATAGATGTTTATACGGATAAAATTTCTTTTCTTGACGCGCCATGCTGTTTTCGTAATCGATCTTTATATGGATTAAAAATTCTTTTCTTTACGCGGTATGCTGTTTTCGAATCGATCTTTATATGGATAAAATTTCTTTTCGTGACGCGCCATGCTGTTTTCGTAATTGATTTTTATTTGGGTGAAATTTTTTTTCGTGGCGCACATGCTATTTTCGGAATACACTAATGTAAGAATGTCTGTAAATTTTTTGTGAATGAAAAAATTGCGTCTTAAATATTCGTTACTATTTGTTTCCTTTTGAAGGTAAATTGGAATTATTCCAGGCGAACATTTCAATTGCGTAACCCTTTATATTTCTGAATATAATACTAAGTTATTGTCGGAGAATTTTCTTCGATATAAAATGCGATGACGTGATGTGCATTATCTCTCTTGTTGTATCGAAGAATTTTGTTCTTTCGATCTGTAATTCGTCCGAAGAGACAATCGCATCAAATGCTATAGGGCCTGACGAAGGGTTACATAAGTTTGCTTAGATACAAATCTTTAGTATTATTGCAGACTTTAAGAATCTTTTAATTTGCGACTTGTTAGGTAGATATTATTATTGTTATTTTAAAGAAAAATATGATCATGTGCTTAAAGTTTATCGGTTAATTTTTCAGGTAATTGAATTACATGTTTTCCGGTTTCAGAATGAAGGAAATTCTGTATCTATTGAAGGATATACTCTATGCAATTATATAAGTGTTTAGTGAACACTAAACACTTATTTGATTGCAGAAAAATCATCTTAGTTTAATTTCTTAGTTTAAGTGTCTGTGTGTTCGTCAATTAACGTTATTAAATCTTCTAATATTTCCCTTAAATAAAAGAAGAAAAAAACGATGCATCCCCGGGATTATTGATCTATGGTATTAGTAATTAATTAGAATCAAACTTTCTCATACGTGATTTGCAACCCTAAACGTGAGGTATTAGAATAGTATATAGGTAAATATTTGGAAAGACTATTATCTCGGTAAATGTTCATCCTTTCTTCGGAAACACCCGTATGTATAAATAAATATGAGTCAAGTACGTGCTATTGCGCATAAATCAACGCCTCCATTTCTTTCATCGTTTGCGTTGCCATTTCGCTTTAGCGAAATGTTGGCGAAAATATATTTCTAGATTTTTTTTTCCCTCTTTCTTAAACAAATCGTCTGTCAGGGAGTTGGCACGGCAGGTGGTGCGTTGATGGGGGTCGTCAGCGACTTGTCAAGTGAGGAACAACCGCCCTCAGGACCACCCTGCACGAGCAGACGATTAGAATGACCTTTTGGATTTCGTACGAAAAGGTGCACTGGTGTAGTCGGGGTGGCGGGTGAAAAAAAAAATTTTAGAGTCTTGGAGGAAGAAAAAACTGTTCCAATGATTGATAGAGATGGTCTTGTGGTGACGGCGTAGAGAGTGAAAGATGTACTCTCTCTCTCTCCCTCTTTTTTTACAGGTTATTTATTTATTTTAAATTCAGTTTTTGAATTTGCGGTTTTTTTCAGTCCTTGGTATGCAAACGACATGTTTTTAAATAGACCGTTGCGTAAAATAAAAGGTTTTTCCTTTTTGGTATTTTCTTTTTCTGCCTCAATGATGTATAAATCTTGCAGTGCTTTCATGGGTCGAGGTAGTATTTTAATGTGACCTTGTCTTTCACTATCTATGGTAAAGACCACTCAATTATGATCTGTATGCGTGGGATGTGCGCTAACTGCGCCCTAAATCTAGGCTTGTCTATTTTTAAGGCCGCACTTATTTTTTGTACCATCATTAATCGACCCGAGGTCAGTGGCGTAGCGAGCACAACTGGCTCCCGGGGCACGATAGCTTTTGGCGCCCCTCCCCCGAAATACATACAGTAATATAATATATAGGTCCTATATTGGCGCCCCTCTGCGAGTGGCGCCCGGGGCATGATGACCCCCTTGCCCCTCCCTCGTACGCCACTATCCAAGGCAATTGATTAAGTTCCTTCGTCAGTCTGGAGGAGCGGCTGCTTTATAGGTTGAATCACAAATGCGAAGAACATGGAACTCCTTAATTATATCTCATCGTAACAAAGAATTTAGCTCGCTTTCCATTTGTGATTTATCCCAAGAGACAATCGAATCTAATGCCGTTTTACCTGTCGAAGAGCGACCTGTCTTAATGACCTGTCAAAGAGCGACCATAGTTAGTTTTTACATTAGTTAGCTGTACATAAGTGGATAACGCTAATCGTCATTCCCCGAGTTTAGCTATAGAGATTTTTCCTCTCAGCATAATTATAAACACGGATAATTAAATGCCTATTTGCCAATTCCATTTCTTGCGTATGAACTTCAAATAAAGAATGTGTCTTTGTAAAATTTAAAATTTTTCAGTAGTTTCTTTTTTACAGGGCATTCAGTGAACTTTTGATGTCTTTTTCGCTACAGAAGTAAAATCGTTTCTCAAAAAAAATTAAGCAAAAATTAAATATTTTTTGAAAAAGGAAATAAAATACAATAGCATTGGATGTTACGATCTGTTTTCAAAAGCAGAGAACAGGATTTAAAAATATGCATCTACTAAAGAGAATGCCTACAGTATTTTTCTTTCTTTTCTTCAAAGCGACTAGCATCGTCTTGAAACATTGTTTTCCATTTCACTGGAATAGTTTGTCCGTAAGGGAGAAAACGAGAAAAATTGAGTTTTTGATAGGATAATAGATAAATAGGGACACACAACATCTCAATATCCAAAATTAAAAAGGTTTGTATTGGTTTGGAGCGCTATGATCAAGTTTTGTAACACGAGGGCTTTAGACCGGGACCTACTCCTTAAAACCCATTCCGAACGGCTACAAACGCCCATGCCGAAAGTGGGACTCGAACCTGCAGGTGCTGGTACTAAATGCCAGTTACATAGCTATTCGGCCGTCGTCCGGCCTATAGTTAAAAAGTAAAGAACAATGACAATTATCCCCAATAACACATTCAGTCGCTGTTGCTGTAACCTTGCAGGGCCGCCCAGAGGGGGGGGGGGCAATTTGCCCCAGGCCCCCAACTGCCGGAGGGCAAAACATTTTTACAAATTTTATTCATTAGATTTCCTCAGAAAATATAACAAGAGAGCAATGCAATGAAATATAATAATTATGTTAATCATTCATGTAATAAAATTTCAAGTATGGGTAACTTAATTTGGATGTGTGTTTTCGTCTCTTTCCATTTTTTATTTTTCTTGGGGCCCCCAACAGAAGTTTGCCCCTGGCCCCGTAAAGTCTCTGGGCGGCCCTGTAACCTTGAAACATGTCACACTGGCCACAGTCACGGCATTGACCGAATTTCTGCCTCAAAAATTTCATCTTTTTGCGCTCTTTATGTAATTTTCCCTTTGTGACTTCATTGTAGTCTGACAACTACTAGTCACCAATTAACGTCACGTACAAATTAAGTGACTGCAGAGAGAAGTCAATCCCAGCGATTTGGATGTGCACTTCACTTCCACATCAGGTGACTGGACAGTAATTACACTGCGACATCGACCACTGGTCCCGGTGCTATTAGTTTAGTTTCAAGCTAATGTATGTTGTTCTGCATCAGGCCACGGCGTACTACGTGTGATCCTGAATCACGAATCACGAATAGTTCACGAATACATTGTTAATTTTTATTGTTGATTTTAAGAAGCCTTTGTTCTCCTGTTTTGCATACTCCACACATCATGTTAGCAATATGATAGTAAATATTTACCCAACAAATTTTGAGCGAAGTTCATTGTTGTGTAGTTAAATTCTTGCGTTTGATCGAACTTTGCTGTAGTAATACCTTCCAGATTTTACAGTATCGCCATAAAAGTGAATTGAAGTGCTTCATTACAGCTAGTCCCCCAATTTTGCGAGCTTTTAGTAGTTTGAATTTAAGGGTATCGGTTAAAGCATTTGATGATGTATGTATGGATTTGTAGAATGGCATATACATATATTTATTAATTATACGTAGTTTTATTTAACACATTAAGAGCATGCCGTTTTAAAAGATCTCATAAGATCGTCAACATCTTACTAAGTCTACCAAATGCATCTGAAATTATCTAAACTTTATGAATTGCTGTATACTCTTGTATATATGTTTAATTGTTTTGAAGATCCTAATCTTTTGTTTCTTTCTCTTTTTAGGTAAGTCACAATTTCGTTGAAGATATCCTACTTTGAACTCCCGTAAAGCACATGCATTCGATGAGTATAATTTATTAGTTTATCACCTTTTTTTAATGTTTAAAACCTTTATATGAGAGAATCTGTTTATGAAACTTCAGATGCAACGCTATGATGGCATGCGTAACATTCAGTTTCTTATAAGCGATTATTAAATTCAACGTCTCTTGCTTTTATTTATTTAGACTGAAACCATAAGAACATTGTCAATTATAGTTCAATACGACTGTCTCGTATTATTCTGCAACCAATTTTCTAGCCTGGATGTTCGTAGCCATTTGAAATCGACTTTAAATTGTAGGTCCCGGTCTCATCATCCCACGCGTAGCTAAAGGTGACCGCCACGTTCCACAACGTACCAACCATTTCCACCCACACACGACAAAGATTATCTTGCGTAACTTCAGCAATGGCATACGTAATTCTGGAACGCCACCCACTCAGGTAGGCTGTCGCTGGTGTTCAAATATTTGATATTTTGACATTAGGTCGGGAAAATGAGTTGGCCATGTTGCAGATGCCTTCCTAACAATTCATCTCCATCAGATGCAGGTGTCGAGGTACACTCCTGTGTGTGTCAAGGGAAATGGTTAGCTGCTTTTACATGGGCTTATATATCGTGCCATCTAGTGCTGCCATTTGGTAATAAAGTTACGGAACAATAAGTTACTGCATCCCACTGCTGTCGAATCTGCACTCTCTCAACTTCTTTCGAATTATTCTCGGTTCTCCTGAAAGAGTTGGACTTACTTTTGAAAAGCTGTGTAGATACGAGAGTGTAAACTGAGTAATTTCCAATGGACGACATATTTTTGAAATCATATTCCTCGTGATTCATAGACAGTCTTTTGTTAGCGTTTTTAAAATAAATAAAGTATAATAATAACATTTAAAATTAATTTTTAATAACTTTAGCATATTTCAAACTTCATGTATAGCTATCTTAAATATATATCTTAAAACTTCTTGAGGCAGTTTTATTCGCAATCCCTCTTTTTTTTTAAAAAAGTTTTATCGTCTGCTGAACGCTACTTTACTCACTAAATCACGTGACCCCCGTCTTAAATGTCGTTATTTATATAACCATTCTTAAAAGTTTGCTTATCAATTTTAATTTCTTAACAGTTTTAACCGTACGTCGCTTTCACACATTTAAACTTTGTCTCGGGTAAATGACTTGCGCTTTCCCGAGTAAACATTCGACGAATGTATAACAGATTTATGATTGTTTCAATCCTTATGCTGCCACATTTACGGGCGAAACTTTCCCATCGCCGACCTGACATTGTAACACCTTTTTCCCGCCACTGGAGCAAAATCGTCTGCCCGGTGTGTCGGAAAATGCCTCCCTTTCTTTTGAACAAAGAGCTATAAATTAACCCTTCAGCTGTAAAACCGTCTGCCGTGAAAGGTGCCTTCCACCCCCGTTATTTATGGGCTTATGAATTCGTCCCTACTGAGTTATGGTGACGCAATAAATATGGCCGCTGGAGCGTTTGCCGGGGTTAAATCCGAGCAAGCTGTGGAGCAGAAAATGACAGATTTGTGCGTTAAGTCTGGAGTGTAGGGGGGTTGCAGAGACATTTCGAAGTCGTGCCAGGGCGTTGCGCGTCGCACGGTGATGCTGACCAGATGCTATCAGCGGAAAGTTAAGTCGATAATTAAAATGCAACAGTGGAGCGCCCGCAGTTTGGTTAAAGTCTAATCAAATTAGACCTTACCAAACTATAGGAGGATTTATAGTGCAGTTGAAATTGGTAAAAACGACATTATGTGTGGGACGTATATAGTGTTACCGTTCGGCGTCATGTCAGAGCTAACTTAATTTAAAATGATGATGATGATTATATTGAAAAATATTAAAGTATTAGTAATATATTTGATGCAGGAGTGTGTAGTGTTATATTTCGATGTCGTTTCAGAGCAAAGGTTGTTTTAAATATAAATACTCATAATGATAATAGGTTAGTGATTAGTAATGTGTTTGGTTAAAAATTATTTTATCTATTTTACTAATTAACTGCACTTTTAATGCCATGTCACATTACTTTTTTATACAGGGTTCCCACCTATATCCGTAACACACCCCTTAATTTCTAAACGGTGACAGCTTAGGCCATAAACCTGGCTTTGCGCTACTCGATGACACACCTTACAACGCCATCTATCGGCAAATTTTGGTATTAGCGTTTTTATCTCAAAAACAGTACGAGATACGGGGAAAAAGTCAATCACAAAGTTATTCAGCATCATCGATTTAGTAAGAAAAGACACCTTGTGCAGCACATTAATACTTAAAACAGAATGTAGAAAATGAACATTTGTTTGGTCACGATTTCGAAAATTGTCATAAAGAGTGGATGTTGCACAATGTGCAACGAGAAATCCAGTCCAGCGTGCAAATGTGTATAGTGGATCATAAATAAATGATCCTGAAGATAGGGAAGTGTCTCGTTTTCTTTCTTCCACTCTTGAATGAACATTCAGCTGGAATTTTTCAAATTATTTTTAACTGAAAAGTTCAAAATCATCTCTATAGAAATTTTTGGGGTTCCACTTCACACCTTTGAAAAGTGTTATAAAATTTACGAATCCTCTTCCGCGTAGGATGACCTCGCGTCATGACCAGGTTGTATCGTGAGAACTCATGATCGCATTTATTCTCTGCTTAATACATCTCATACGTAAGTCAATGGCGAGCTTCCCTTAAAGTGCCTCAACATATTACACAGTCAAAATTCAAGCTATGGTGGACTAATTTAGCGCGAAAAAAGAATTTCCATCTTGAGACTTGAGTGGTTCATGTTCGTGGTGAGAGAAATGTTGGTCAAATCTGGCGGCAGTCATGTGAGAGTCCGGCCCGTGACATGATTTAGCCGGCCCTCGGGGTATTGCGAATTCCACTACCTTCGGTCGGCTAGCAACCAAAGCTCCACCTCCCCCCCCTTCCCCTCAAAAAAAAATTAAAATTCAGTTAGTCTCTCCTAACGAAACTACCGCGGGTTATTAACGTAGGATTACTTATCGTTGCTTACTTTTTTTTTAAAAAATTTTTTATATTATTTTTTTATTTTAAATGCGCATTTTGGTACTTTTTCTGATTAACTGTTTACTGCTACTGGGTTTGGCGCGCTGCCAAAATTATAACTCGCGACGCAGGACAATTTTTTTTGTCTCCGATGGACCGTTATTGAGAAACGTAATCCTACGTTAAAAAATGTTAGCAGTTGTTTTTTAGATTGTAGTTTGCCAAATCTAAAATGAGAACTAGAATAACGGATTCAAACCTACAAAACACGTTGAGTGTTGCAACTTCAGTTGTTTCCCTGGATATTGATCACGTTGTGAAGCAGCATGAATTTAACTGTATAAAGTTCATTGTATTGTTGTTATTTTTGTGTTATAATAATGATAAAATTAACTTTAATTTAGCTCAAACTTTAATTAAAGTAAACTTTTAAAGCGATGGCAATTTTAATAAAATTAAAAAAAAAACACTCAATATTAGCTTCTTTTTTTTTTTTTTTACGTACTCCCATACGAGCGATAAAAAAAAGTCCAACTTTCAGATATATTTTAAATTCGCTACGCAGCCCACGTTCTTGTCAAAGCTGTACATGCCTGGACTAGGCCATTGGTCGTCAGTTCCCAGTACAATTGATTTCTACCTCCGCGTTTGGCATAGGTGTGTGAAGCTGCTCGGAATCGGTGTTAAACTGTGGGTTCCTGTCTGCTTGGGCCGGATGATGGCCGAATGGCTAGGGCGCTGGCATTCAGTGCCGAAGTCTGTGGATTCGAGTCCTACACTTGGCATGGATGTTTGTAGCCGTTCGGAATCGGCTTTAAGCAGTAGGTCCCGGTCTAATTAGCCCCCGTGTAGCAAAAGTTGACCGTAGCGTTCCATACCAAACCAAAATCCAGTCTGCTTGACTCCCGTGTAGCTGAAGATGAGTACCTAACTCCTGATGGTGCTTCCACATTCATGCAGACAAGTACCCCCCGACCCCGCTTGACACCATTTGACCCGCGTGATCCCCCGCCCCGCCTTGGATGCTCTGTTGCAGGACCGCTCGATCGCAGGATCGTTGCAGACCGCCCTGCCCATAAATCACTGGTTTCCCCCGCAGAATACTGTGCAGAGCACATGAATGTGGACGCCTTATAAGGGATGATAAGTTGAAAATATCAACCAACCATCCCTTGTCCTGTCCTAGATCAGTGGTTCTTAACCGGTAGAATTCTTCGGTCCACTAAGTCAGGAATTGAACCATGTGCGGACCCCCTCCCCCCCCCCCCCGGACTTAAGGAGAGGGTATGGGGGTATAGAATATACCTCAGGCAAAAAGAATACATGATTAACATACTCACTTTTTCTTTCAACCTTGTTTTCAATCTTTAGAATTAGATAGCCTAAATCCGAGCCTGAAAATGAAGCATATTGATTCCTGGGTGATTAACTAAAACAGTTTTTTAGAACACATTATTTATTATTGCTATTGTACAGTGTACAGTACGACTTAATTACAAATTCTTTAATTTTAATACATAAAAATTAATACAACACCTGATAGTTATCGGATATATTCGGCCCATCTAGTTCAAGGAACATAGCTCTCAAAATCCACATTTATTTGGTAACTTTTTTATATGTGGTGCTGGACTACTCCCGAGGCTCTCGTGGACCACCTGTGGTCCGCAGACCACCGGTTGTGAACCACTGTTCTAGATAGATGCTATGTTGTATTGCAATTTCATCATGACAAAGGAATTTTATGTCTGTATAAATGTGCGTTTGTGTGTATAATGTTTTATGTTCCCCAGTTAAACAGTTTTGGTTGAAATAATGCTAGCTTTTTCAATACATACCTCGATTCAACGTTTTTTTTTACCATGTTTTTATTAACCCGCTTTCTTGTTTGTGTGTGTGTGTGTGTGTGTGTGTTTGTCCGGTACAAATCTTGCAATCGATTTTAGACTAACTTCCCAACTAGCTAGACATTCGAAACTTTTAGAATAGCTCAGAACACGATGACAATGCATTAATTTAATACTTTTAGCCATCTTTAAGCAGAATTGAATTCATTTTCAGTTAATTTTTTTGTAGACTGGTGCAGCCATCTATCGGCCGGAACGGGGACGAAAAGTTAAACGCAAGTTAATTTCTTTCAAGTTGATGGGACAAGTTAACTTCCAATTAACTTCATTTTCTTTCAAGTTGATGGGATAATTCATCCAAAAAATTTTAAAAAAGTATTTATTAATACATAGAATTGTCAAGTTTATATGATTCAACAGAAAATTTAAAAACATGGTATATAAAAAGTTCGTTTTATCTTGTAATTAAGCCCATGTTGGAATAATTGGTAACGAAGAAGCGGATAAAGCGGCGAAAGAGGCATCTGAAAAGGAGACTATAGATAAATATTTTAAAATCAGCAGGAACGCAATTAAAAAGAAAATAGAAAATAATGAAATTGAAAATTGGCAATATGAATGGGATCATTCGATTAAGGGTAGAAAGACGTACCAAATATTTAGCAAGGTTAAAGAAGATAGATTATTAGGAGATTTTAAGATAAATCAAGCATTAACGGGCCATGGTTCATTTGCTGAATATCAGAACAGATTCCATAATAAACCTAATACTTGTACATGCGGTGAGATTCAAACTGTAGAACATTGCCTATTTGACTGCATCAACTTTAATCATCTTAGAGTGTTTTTACCTACAGATATAACAAACTGGGATAAACACAAATTCTTTACTGATTTTTATTGTAAAAATTTTATTAAAAAGGTGATCTCCATTTTGATGGATGAGCACATTCCTTTCTCCCAATCGTCATAGTGGCTCAGTTCTTGCTGGGTTACTTGTTGGGTTTGTTTTGGTTATTTATAGTGCTACTAACCTGAATATATTGTAATTATAGTGAATATAAAATTAAGCAGCGTATGTTGACGATTATTTTATATACTATGTGCAGACAAAACAATAATAGCTGAAGTGCGTATGAGGCACAGCATAACGGTAGTTCTGGAAAGTGTGGTTCACTGAAATGTTTAGTTGTATGAAATATGATGTATCAAGCAATGATTAATAGATTATTGTAAATGTATTGAAACATGTACCGGGTGTAATAGAATGGATAATTTAATATTCTATATCATATAAAATAAGAAAAGCAGTAAAGGTAGCTCATTAATATGCTATAATATAGTGTGAAATGGAGTTAAAAATAAAATGAATACCGACATCATGTTGTAAATATGTATATGGTATCATTGTATGTATCAGTGTAACGTAAGGTATATTTTACAGTAGTATATTGATAATTTAATGTGATTTATACAATTGTTTTCAATTTAGAATTAACAGATTGGAATGTAATTTAATTGTGAAGTATAAATTGCAACTGTGTTGTAATTATGTAAATGAGGTTGTGCACTGTGTCGCAGTTGGTTTTGTGTATTGTGCAAATAGTGTTATGTACAGTATTAAGCAGAGTTGAAGTAATGTGTTACATATAGGATATTATTTATAAACAGTGCACTTATGTTGTGTATTATTGCATAACCCAATGACAAATCTAAATATAACAGCATAATGCTTAAAGAAGAAAATGTTGCTTTGGTGTGACGGCCCCGCCGGTCCTGATGTGGACTGGTAGGAGCGCTGTCGCGACGACTTTTTGTCAGCAGGAATATTCGCCGTATTATCTAGCGATAGGGACGGCATGACTTACGAATCCTTATCTTGTAATTATTTTTCTTCGCTGACTTAGAGACGCAGATTTTGATTCAGTAAATGGTCTACACAATTTTGGCAATGTAAGACACTATCTCATAAAACTGAGTTTTGGTGATTTTTATCAATAACACAATTGACTTATACCCTTATCTACGCCACCCCCAGACGTCACCAGCACGCGTGATCCTATCAAGGAACCGTCTCATAACGTCCGTCTAACAGCCCGTAATACATGACCATTAAAAGACCAGGACAATAAAAGCTATTATTTGTGTCATTTCTCTGTTACGCCTTGCGAACCTCTGATACATCATCTCATTTCGGCCATTCCCTGCGCTGAGGAGGATGACTGAGAAACGTTGCAGACGAAGGAAGGGTACAGGGGGCTGACATAATGTCCGAAGAACGTGGAGGGGTGGGTTAGGGTTAGGCGCACCCCGTAATTGCAGGTGATGTGTCTCCCCCTCCTGGACGGTTATTATACCAGCTCTCTGATGTGGCAACGGGTTGAAATGATTGCTGCGCGTATTTCGGAAGGAATCTGTTTTCGTGAAGTGGAGTTGGTCGAATGGGGATGGCCATTATTTTTAGGTGATTTCGAAATGATTCCGTTCTGCTCACGTGTTGTTGTAAGGCGTTTTATGACGAATTTACCCGCACCGGCCTCACTGTATGTGATTTCGTTTAGGCTAAGAATCAGGCGGGACTACGTGCCTGCTCTAGAGTTCTTTACGAATTGGAATTTTAAACGGAAATGCGTAATTTATGGCGTAAATAAAACAGCAATCGCAGACGAAAACCGTCAGCAGGAGTGTTTCGATTTCTAACTGATCATTAATTTTAGAGAACCGATACGCAATAAAGTAACTGTGTCCCATACATTAAGATTATCTGGGTGGCATTTCCATTGTTACGCTATACATTCGGCAAAAAATTCACTAAGCAATTGAACTAAGTGATTTGAACTGTGAGAAAAGTGTAGTTGAACACTAAGAAAAATGGTAATTTTTTTTTTTTTATAAAAGAAAAAAAAAGGCCTAAAGCTAACTTTATTTGAGGGGAAATATGCAAGTTAAGTCTGTTATCTGAATTATGTCTGCAAAAATAACATCTAATTACGCAGAATGAATTTATACATTTTGTTTTGCTCAAAAATAGGTGATTTTCGAAAGATGAGAATTTTAGATATCTTCATTGGCTAAATAATAAAATAAACATTCCCCCCCATCCCCCTAAAAGTTTTATCATAAAATTGAATATTTTTGTTAAGTATCTGAAGCTTTTCAATATATTACCTTATTAGAATTGTCTTAATTGCCTAGTTTTAGATAGACCAGTAATAGAATTTCTTCAAAGACGCTATTATTTTTAATGTCGCCCGATGATGGCCGAATGGCTAGGGCGCTACTATTTGGTCAGAGCCTGAGGGTTTGAGTTCTACTATTGGCATGGATGTTTGTAGCCGCCAGAATCGACTTTAAACTGTAGGTCCCGGTCTAATTAGTCCTTCGTGTAGCAAAGATTGCCCGTAACGCTCTCGCCGACCAACCCGTCAGCTGGAATTGGGGACCGAATTCGACCTTTGATCTGAGGTTTCTTTTTTGAAGAACTGATCTCGCGTTATGGAGACATTACACTTTTAAATATCTTTTCTTCGCAAGTCATTCAAAATATTATAAAATGTATGAATTTTCCTAAACTTTTTTCCTTCCGTCTATGTATGTGTGTGTTGTAATGAATGTCTAAATTTTGTGCGGACTCATGACTTAGTAGTATAAAGAAAATATTGTATTAAGAAAAAAAATTATTAGAAAAAGAGAATTGAGTGTTTTAGGGAAAATGCCTAGTGTAAGAATTCCTTTCGTTTTCAAAATGCGTTAGAATATGCGGTATTCTCCTTTTTATTTCCAATGGCACGATTGATAGGCGAACTAGCTCGTTTATTTATTTATTTATTTGTTATAAAAAAAATTGTTACTCCTTGGTGAAAGCCGATCCTTCGTATAATTTTTTATACATTTGAAAAACATCTGAACCAAATTACATCTGAATTTGGTTTAATTCTATTGGAATTAACCCAATACATCTGATTCTTTGGTACAGAATCCTGCCAAAAAGTTAATCTAAATTGGTTTCTGAATCGTGTCTTAAAATACTGCAGTTATTTTCTAAGAATGAAACCGAAATATTTACCTGATTTGTTTTTAATCGTCCGTTAAAGAGTTCAGTGTTAGTTTTTTTTTTTCTTTCTCACCATGCATCACCTATTGTTGCCATTTAAAACATTTCCTTTCGTATAACTTTTCGTTCCTGACAACAATCGATTTCTCATAACTATTTTTACCACTATAATGATATCGATAGCATGGCATCAGATAATAAAAAAAAAAGAAAAAAAAGAGAAACCTCTCATCCTGGAATCCTTCGATCGTCTGCTGCGTCATCTGTACCTCCTCTCTCCTGTCCAAACGATGAGTGAGATATTATAGATGAAGGGTAGGAGGCATCCGTACCGTTCGAGAACATAAATCAACAGGAGGTCATCAATAATTACGGATGACACGGCGACCCCCTTTTAGGTCCGCTGCCACCGCTCGTGCAGCGATGATGGAACAAAAATTGAGTTAAATCTCCGGGTTGCGTCATGACGGTTGCGGGAAAGAGTGCAAACGACCGGCATTTTCGGTGGGGTAATGGCGTCACTTTGCACACTTTTAAGGGGATGGATTTGTCATGGGGTTTGAAGAATACCGCTGCCGGGAATTCTTTTATAACTGATCAGGAAAGAAGTCTCTTGAGTTTTTCAACTCTTGCTTCTGTCTTCCTTAATCTGATGATGGTTTTAATTTTTATGTTATTGCAAATAATTTATTTTTTTACTTTTAGTGTGTTAGGAGAAAAGCATTATGTTTAAACTAGCTGAATGCCTGTACTTCGCTACGGAGTACATTCAAATTAAATACTACGGTCAATGTATGCAATTAATGCCCCCCCCCCAATCAATCAATCAATCAATCAATATATCTATACTTATATATAAAGAGAGAGCGATTTTGTACGTGGAGGGTAATCTTCAGAACCACTGTATTTGAAAAATTCTTTCACTGTTTGAAAGGTACATTATTCCAGATGGACATAGGCTATATATTATGTATATCTGATCAGTAGAAATAAAGTTAGGGGCTTAATCCTAACAATCTCCATTGTTACCACTACTGTCCTCTACCGCTTTTTGTGCCGAAGTCTTCAACGATCCTTAGCGTGGTGCTATCGCGGTGGGCTTCTGTTCTGACGCTAGCGGTTCGAACCTAGCCATTCTCCGGCACGCCTTTTTCTTTTAAAAAATTTATTATAATTTTTAACTAACGTAAAATTAATTTAAGGTATTATTTAGGTTATTATTAAGGTAAAAAAAGATTTACAATTTATTGGCTATCAACTGGAAATTTATTGGTATAATATTTTGTTCAACCCGGACAAAGACGGGACGGGCCACTAGTATATTTATATATATATATATATATATATATATATATATATATATATATATATATATATATATATATGTGTGTGTGTGTGTGTGTATATGTATATATATATATATATATATATATATATATATATATATATATATATATATATATATATATATATATAATCGTAACGGTTATTTTTATAGACAAAATAATGTAGAAGAAATATTCAAATTAAATACAACGGTCAATATATGCAATTAATTTGTATGTTTAATACCCATAAAACATACTAATTTGAATTAAATTCTTAAAAAATTTCCATCTCAATTAGTCTAGTGGTTAAATTTTATCTTTTACCGTATTTTAATATTGTTTTTGTCAATTTATTTCGTTGTTATGCACGTGACGCAAAATTAGTTTAAAGTATCACAAAAAGAAAAGAAACCACGTGATCAGCATTTAATAAATTAAATTCTAAAAATTAGTCTTTATAAATTCTCCAAAAATCAGAAAATCGAGGGGAAAGATTCCAAAAAGATTTCATTACACAGGAATTTTTATGATCTTTCTCGTGATGTAAATTTTATAACCCTTTGATTGTGATTTTAAATGCAAACTTAAAAAAAGTTACAAAAACAGCCTAATAATTTAATTTAAAAAAATTTAAGAATTTTTCAAAAATCTTTCTTAATGCACCCCTACACTATAAGAAGAATCCCCATGCAAAATTTCAATCTTTTAGGTCCAGCGGTTTGGTCTGTGCGTTATCTGTCAGTCAGGGAAACTGTTACGGAACTGTTTTATATATTTAGATTTCGTGCAAAGAAATTGTGTATTTTCTAACATATGAAATTCTTAAAATAGAAATTTGCTAATGCATTATTTCTACAGTTCTTGAGTAGAAAAATGCCGATTTTGGAAAAATGTGATTTTAAAAAAAATTCTTCAGTAGGTATTGTGTGAGAATTGACGCCATTTTGCAATATTGATTTCAGCATGTACATTTGAAGAAAATCGTTATATGATATCGGAAGTTCTTAAACAGAAATTGTGTAACATTAGATTTCTGCAGTTCCCGAGTAGAAAATAGGTTGATTGCTGAAAAAGTGAATTCTTGGATTCTTGAGTAGATATTGGGAAAGAATTTATAGTGATTTAAAAGGAAAACTCTGTATTAATTTCAAAAAAAGAAACTATGCAGACTAGGATTTTTGTAATTGTTATATAGAAATATTATATGCCGGATTTCTGCAGTTCGAGAGTAGAAAATATGCAGCACTTAATTTATGAAATTCTTGAATAGATATTTTTCAAGAATTTATGCTATTTTACAATATTTGAGTATGTATGCTATTGCAAATAATTTACTGTTTCTTTTCCTTTAAAAAAAAATCTGTTTTAATATCTTGAATAAAAACTGTGGAATGCAGGATTTCTGCAAATCTTAACTAGAAATAATATAACGTATTTTTGATTCGAAAATATGCAGAATCTGATTTCTTCAATTATTGAACAGAAATTACGCAGTACTGATTTTAGCAAGTGCATCACTGCAGTTTCTACTGTTTTAAAAAAGAAATTCTGCCGTTATTCCCGAATAAAAATCATTCATTTTTCTACAAATCATTTTGAATTTTTCCTTTACTTGGAATCAACGGGAACTAAATAATTATCACCAAGGTTACTATTAAGAAATATTTTTTGTTTTAAATGTATTTTGTATATGTTATCTATTACAATATCACAGGGTAATAGAAAATTTTTGTTCGGTATTTTATGGAATTTATAACACCTTTTATCTAAAAAATTAAAATGTGCAGTAATAATGAATAAAAAATGTGGAATACAATAATGATGACCAAACTTGTTGAATGCAGTAAGGGTGAAAAAAATTGTTGAATGCAGTATGGATGAAAAATATTGATGAATGCAGTAAGGATAAACAAAAGTTGTTGAGCGGAGTTCTGATGAACAAATATTGCTGAATGTAGTAATACTGAATAAAATTGTTGAATGTAGTAATGATAAATAAAATTGTTGAATGCAATAATGATGAATAAAAATTGTAGACTTCATTAATGATTAATAAAAAATGTAGAATGCAATAATGAGGAATAAAAAATGTAGAATGCAATAATGAGGAATAAAAATTGCAGAATGCAATAATGAGGAATAAAAATTGCAGAATGCAATAATGAGGAATAAAAATTGTAGAATGCAATAATGAGGAATAAAAATTGTAGAATGCAATAATGAGGAACAACAATTGTTGAACCCGAGTTGAATCCTCGAGTTGCGTTAAGACGATTTTATGAAAGTGTAAAATGATTAGAATTTCTCCGATTTAAAAGCGTCATTTGCTAACTTTCGGGGACAAATTTTTCATGGGTTTGAAGAGAGAAGCTGCCAGAATTTCCTTAAATTTATCCGGATAGAATGTTTAAAATTTCTCAGCCGCTGCTTTTGTCGTGTTTATTTCTCTCAATTAGAGATTGTATTCAGTTCTTATATATATTAAGTTAGAATTAACTATTACAGTTCTCTTAATTTCTTCGAATTAAAAATAATTCTTTTAGTAAATACTAAATCCGTTTAATTAAGACTTCTAGTATTTTAATCTAACGGCTTTAGTATTCATGTCATCGCAAAGAATGTTTAGTGTTAAAAGAGAAATTTTGTTTTCATTTCTTGAAAGAAATAATGCAATTCTTATATCAGTATCTGCTTTACCGTGCTTTGCCATTCCATCGGATGATACTAGAATCTCGACTAACGGGCGTTATAGAAACTTGTTACTTTAATTTAATTTAAAAGCTTAAAGGTATATTTGTGTCTCAAAACATGTTAGTATCACGCGTTCACCCTGTGTTGATGTCGTTCTTTTAAAATTTGTTTCAAATCCTGAAATTAAAATTTAATTATACTACGAGTAGATTGAATTCAGTATCGTAGAAAAAGAAGTGACATTTATTCGATGTAATGTTACCCCCCTCCCCCCCCCCCCCACCCGACCTTGGAACATACAATTTACCGTCACTATCGTAACTGAAATTAAAATTTATAATGATAAAATGTGCTTTTCTGTTTAAAATCTCCGTTCTTTTTCGTCTTTTTTTTTTTGGGGGGGGGGGATAATTTAATTGTATTTATTACAATCGACATTGCCGCACTTAATGAACACGGAGCCTCGCAAAATTGTTCTGAGAACAGTGCTTAATGAGATACATTTGTCTCGTCGTTATACAAAAGTTCCGTCGAATAATGTCCTTCCCCCCCCCCCCCCTTTTCGTCGTTTTTCCTCTCATCTCTTTTGAAATTCAAGTATTTTTGTCGCGGGGTTTTGTCGAGGCGATTGTCGCCCGAAATGAAAATTAAAATATAAGTAAACACATAATGCTGTTAACTTCTCTGGCAGCAGGAGAAGCGAGAGGATTTTTGTCTCTCGTCTTCTCTCAAACAATTTCCCCCCAAAATTAACTTTGCTTCCGCGCTTTCGATGAAAACACAGGTGTGATTTTTCTCTTTCTTTACTTGCTCGTTTTATTTTTTAAATCACCGGAAGGTGAAAAAGAGAGCGGGGAAACAGTCGATATTGGGTTTATTTATTTTTATTATATATTTCCTATCCCTTTTTTCGGGCTGAATAATTTACAGTTAATTACTTTGGATGAGGAACATTTTTCGAGGGAAGTACAAGAAAATTACGTCTGTTTGGTTGAAAAAAGAACTTCTCTATTCGAAGTGTAGTTTTCGAAGGTGTTTTTGATATTAAAAATTGTTAATTAGGAAAATTGTGTATTTTTTATTATTTATTTGTGCCGTTGTGTTTAATGTGTGAAAGTTACATTCTTTTGTCAGTATCAATTATTTTATTTTGCTAATATTGTTATTTTTCTTCTGCTATAATAAAAAAAAATTCAGGTTGTCTCTTCTAACAAAACTACCGCGGGTTATTAACGTAGGATTACTTATCGTTGCTTACCTCTTTTGTATGTATATATGTGTGTATGTGTTATGTATATATGTATCTGTCTATCTATCTATCTATATATATGAACGTATATATATATATATATATATACATATATGTATGTCAAAATTTTGTCGCATTTTAGTACTTTTCTGTTTAACTGTTTACTGCTTGTCGAAGCGATATAGGAGGTTTTTGGTGCGCTGCCAGAATTATAACTCGCGAGGTACGGACGGACGGTTTTAGCGTCTGAAATTTTCCTTTCCGGAGGACCGTTATGGAGGAATGTAATCCTACGTTAAAAAAACATTTAACAATCAAATGAGGGTTGTCTGATGTCTGCGAGACGTGATAAAACGCACAAGTTCTTAACAAAAAAAAAAATAAATAAAAAAAAAAAATGAAATAAATTTTTTTTTTAAATATTTCTGCAAAAATTATTTCGGTCATTACGCTAAAATTTTCACATTTCGCAATTTTCAATTTCGTCACAACTTTTATATCTGTAGCCGACGCAATTTTCACTTCACCTTGAGTGTTATCTACCTCAGATTTCGGTCAGACTATGACAGACCGACTAGAATTCTGGTTTTCGATATTGGTCTTCCGGTTCGATTACCCCGATTGGCATGAATGCTGGCAACCATTTTGAATTTGCTTCAAGGTTTAGACCCAGGTCTGCCCAACTCTTGCCCCCCCCCCCCCCCAAAAAAAAAAATAAATAAATAAAAAATTCCCCCTTTGTCTGGGGAAAGTCCGGTGATCATAATTCCCCACGGGCAGCTCAGTAGAGATGAGCTCTATTATAAAAATTTGCGACTGAAAAGGGCTTGTCTTGAAAACAAGAACACACTGTAACATATTCCGTGCTTGGTGTCAAAGCGGACACGCTAGGTAGCGTCACACCGGTTATGTATAGTGATAAACAGCTTACTAATAAGAACTTGTTACACTGATATCAATTTATTAGGGATTCTGGATTAAAATACTTCACGATTAGGTCGTGTTCTGGAACATCAGTTTACATTAATAATGTCCGTTGAAGTCTGCGATGCACGTTAAAGATTGTCCGTTCAGCTGGCTGGATGCTCTGTCGCTACGGATCGTAGATCGGGCCTTCAGGTAATAAAGCTCTAATTGCAGAAGTCTCAGTTGCTAGAAACGGATTCCACTCGTCAGAATAGGCTGGAATGAGGCGAACTCGAACTCCAAACACAATTTGATCTAATTATCACAGAGTAGTGGACGGCTCGTCCCACACTCTCACCAAAGAAGCTAGCTGCTTTGAAAATAGGAAAGATCAAGCTTTGATCTCCAAACGACCCTTCTCAGCGAGAAAAAGGTCTTCTTCACGCAGAGGGCTGAGCCTCCAAAAAATATCAAAGTCACTCAAATTGAATGGAGCTAGGAGATCAGCTATCACTCCTAAACTCTGGCTTCTAATCTCTCGTCTCGAATCTCGTCTCCTGTAAAAATCTCCTGCATCCGCTTTTAAAACTTTTTTCCCTGGCGGGATCTGTAACAACCCCGCTCTTTGATCTGGGGCTCCTCATAGGTCCTTGGTCCCTGGACCGTGTGCAAAAATGATACTTGTTCTTTATATTGTCATCGCTGGTTGGGTCATTAAGGCGTCTCATCAGGGGGACGGTCTGCCTTTGTTAGTCTTTTGTGTTATAGTGTCTTAGCTCTAGACATCGGGGCGCCTTACTATTGTAAGTCGCTCCTCGTCTGCGAGTCGAAAAGCTGACCCTTTTGTAAGCCACCCCTCGGAAGGGGAAAACTATTGCATCTTCGCAGTTCGCCGATGGCTTACTCTGTTTCAAGCCGAGGTTAATAAATTTCCTGGGCCATGAGGAGGGGAAATGCCACAACACTAAAAAGGTGGTTAAAATCCATCAGTTCCCTGCAGAACAAAGGGCAACGCTGATGTCCGCGTAAAAAGTCATGAGATCTCACTATTCTAAAATTTACCATAGCAATGTGTCTTGGGAGGTCCTGAGGGATAGAGCAAGACAGCAGTTCACACCAAGTCCTACCCGCGGCCTGTAGTTCGTAGTATATTGTCAACTGCCTCCCTGAACTGTTTGTCAATCTCAGCACAAGATCGATGGTAAGGGAAACGAAGTCGGACCTTTCTTGCGTTATGTGCATTTACTTCGCATACTCTAGTGATTTTTGACGGGCTTTTGTACGCTGTTACCGAACGGATACCCTTGTTCTAATTTGTTAGGGGGGGGGGGTAATTTGTTGCCATTTTCCCCTTTGGCGTAATTCCAAAAACTTTTATTTGGTACCAATGGCGGCTCCAAGGGGGGGGGGGGGAGTAGGGGCAATTGCCCCCCTCCAAAAAATGCCCTGTGAATTTTTTTCATAGTTTAAAATTATATAATCCTAGACCTAATACTGAATGAGTTTAAATTTAATATGAGAGGATGTTTATTGCTTATGTATATATTTATATAAATTATATATATCCCTAAGAGCCGACGTCCCCCCCTCCCCCCAATCTCTGGACTGGAGCCGCCACTGTGTGGTACGTTCCTAAATTCAGGATGGCTAAATTCAGGATGACGAAAGCATTAATAGCGGATAACCTGGCTAAAGGTCTAAAAAAGGGTTAATTTGAAGCTATATGTTCCTTATAGACAATTCCAACAAGTTGTTGCTTAAGTAACGTCGTCAATCAAGTAAGCGTCATTTTCATAGTTATTCAAAACAAAATAAAACAGAAAAATAGTTAAAAAAGAGATCATATCTCCTTGTAAAGTAATTGAATTCAGCCGATTAAATCTTGCAGCCATAAAACGTCGCTTGATCGTCGGTGAGGTATACTGAAACCCAGAAGATAAAAATAATGCAAAACAAAATAGCCAGGAAAATATCGCCAAAACGGGGCTTTTACCCTCGTTATGAAATTTTTCCAGATAACCTCCTCTAACCTTGTGCTTGTTCCATCAGGTTTATCGGAAACTGACGAACATAGGATCGTCTTATTACTTTGTTAATTTTGATGAAAAGAGCCAGAATCAGTTATTATTTCTGTATCATTCACAAACTCTGATTCCAGTTTTTGAAATATCCAATTTGTATTTTTGAAACACTATAAGGCATTACTAATTTTTCGTAATGCTCATTGTTCATTTAAAATTCAAAATTTGAACCACGTTTTGTTTTTTACGTATTACACGTGCCGCTCCAATAAATTTATTCGAATATATAGAATATATTTTTTCTTTTATGCATAAGGGGGAGTTTCATAGTAATTTGTTCTCGGGATTTGTTAGAATTTTACTAATAATTTTTTAATCATTATAAGGGTAAAAAATATTTTAAAGGTTATTTTTTTCTTAGGCAGATCTTTTTTTCAGAATTTTTACTTCGAATCAAAAGTCTCGAAGACAGTATTTTGAAAATCGTGTTAAAGAATCCTCTACGAAATTTTATAGCCTTACCGTACTATGAATTTTTGTTCTTGCCAAGATAAATAGACTTAAAATTTCAGCTATACATCTGGGTACTCACAGACAGTATAACATAAAAGTGTTGTATCTGGCAATACACGCCAGATACACACATGCGCATGTGGCATGAGTAATTTTATTCTAAAAGCTATAGAGTATGTTTTATGCGAAGAAATGTTGAGAATTTTGTGTTCCGTATCCCTTAATACATGCGTAGCCACAGACGGGAACTTCCACATTTCAAATTCTATTTCTGATTGCCGTTGACGTGAATTTACGCCATTCCAAAACATGTTTCTGGTTGCCGTTGACATGAATTTGCGCCATTTCGTATAAGCTCTTTTTTTGGTTGCCGCTAAACTTCCATATTTAACGGTTCTGAGTACATTGCTTCTTGAAAATAAATTGTCAAACGACGAGAGAGGAAGAATATTGAATTAATTTTATGCTATCGAGTTCGCAATATAGTTAATGTCCTCGGTAGTTGGTCAAAGATCGCTAGTTCACAGAAGTACGGCAACAAGCTAAATTTCTCTATATTAACCGGCTTTTAGTATTAGATCAATTACAAAATCACGTGTAAAGTGAAAAAAGTCCATAAGATAATCCATCCTTCCCGAAGGTATACGGATGATTTGAAGGACCACAAATTTCGCAATGGCAATCAGCTTGACTAGGACCATACAATACAAAATAAATACATGCATATACTATAAAAACATGCTACAATATTTTAACCAATATACATATGTTACTTATGTCACGATACGATACTTATATACGATACGTTGTAACATACGACACAATACGATACGATACGATGCGATACATTATAATACACGATACGTAACGATACGATTCCATACGATTTGATACGATACGATATAATACAATGCGATACTATGCAATACGATACTATATACACTATGCGATACGCACACGATACAAAACGCATATATTAATAAATAAATATTTACAATACATATACTAAGCACTTGCAGTAGTCCCATTCGTTACATTACCTCAAAAGTGCTAAACTATAACAATGAGATACAGCACATATCCATACAACAAAGGTCAGTGCTCAAACATACCAAATTTCAGTCAAATACAGTAAAGTGAAAAAGCGAATGTGTTAAGACTAAACCAATCCCACATTAAAATATTGTAGAATAAATTGAACTACACATTTATTTCCGTCCTCACCTCTGTTTGATAATCCAATACGATTCACAAATTCTATCATTCAAGTGACAGGTCTGTACTTAGCAAAGTTTTTGATCGGCGTCACTAAATAGTCGCTTCCTACAGTTTCTATCTTTGTGTTATGTCGTAACGAATGGGAATTAATTGCCTTCGCGTAATTTTTTTTTTTTTCTGAAAGACGTGAAAGATGTTTTTTTTTCGTTCCCAGAAGCAAGCCTAAGAAATAAATTACAATAATGCCAGGAAATGTTTATCCAAGAGTAATTCCAAGCCATTTTTTATTGTTCCAGATCTTTTCTCCCCTTTTCTGCTTTTCTTAATTTCTTTTTTTCCTTTCGATGAATATCCCTTAGCATTAAATATAATTTTCTCGCTTACAAAATCCCGCGTCACGAGCCGTGCGATTGTCGTGTATTTAAGCAACTGCTAAAAGAAGGTAGGTGGAAATTCCAGCACGGCCAATTTAGTTTGATTTATTCTTCCAGTCACAGAGTTAATTTCTTTTTTGCCATGCTGGGAATAAATAACAAAAAAATAAATAAATAATCTTGCGAAATCTCTAGACTCATGTTCCTGCACCTTTTTGCTCAAGAAAAGCATGCTGTGTTGAGAGATAGTGTTTGCTGTTACGATTTCTTTATCTTTTTTTATTCCAAGTCCTCCCGATTCCTCCCCCGCTCATTTTTCCTGTCACAACCTTCTATATGGCAATCCTGTGGACGTTACAGACGATAATTTTTTTTTCCTTCTCTCGCAATAGGAACGATAGAAACTTGTGAGATTTATGGTATGTCTGTGGCCATTATTCTTCATTTTTATAATTTTTATTGTGTATCTTTGCTTTCTTGATTGACAGTTCATCAGTGACGTAGCGAGCATAACTGGCGCCCGGGGCACGATACCTTTTTGGCACCCCTTTTCCGAAAAACATATAGTAATATAATATACTAGAATTAGTGAAAAGGACCATTTGGCGCCCCTGTGCGATTGGCGCCTGGGGCATGATAGACCCCCTTGCCCACCCCTCGCTACGCCACTGCAGTTCATGTTCCAGGGAAGCAATTTCTTTCCCCCCATATGCTTTTTGCGTGTTAAAATCGATCTGTTAGTGGTGTCGTCACGAAGTAGAAGTCTCTGGATAGCATGACGTGGTCGACATAGTCAATCTTCAATTCCATTTGACATCCGCCATTTGTTATTCACCGCGAAGTCTTGCTGGCTACTTTATTAGGGGAGCACCATTTAGCAGGTGAGCCAACATTGCTTCCTATGAGGGGACGACACGGTAACGACCAAGCCTTATTCGGTAATGGAACCCAAGCCCACTTCGTGGAAGCTGACGCCGCTAAACACTCTACCATGTGGGCAGAAGCTCGGGAAAATTTTGCCTCAGTATTTTTTTCTAATCATAGATTAAGTAAATGGAAATTTTTTATTTCTGTTTTATGTATTTGAAAGTAGATCTTTGAATGCAATGCGCAGCTTTTTCAAAAATCTTTATTTTATTTTAATTAATTAATTAAATTAAATTATTATTATTATTATTATAATTATTTTAAAGAAACAACGAAAATGTGGTCTACAGTTATGGCGAAGTCATTTTACTGTGATACACTCGCGGACGGAATGGCAAAGAGAGATCTTGCAGTTACGCAAAGCCCGTGTAGGCCGACCGCATATCATTATATAAGAGTATTTATGTGGAAAACAAAAGGAAGGATCTGTTTTATCAAGAATTAATAGAAATTCTAATAAATTATATGTTATTAATAATGCCTTCATCCCAGATTTTTTAAGGAAGGATTCTGTAGCCACGATCCCTCTTTTAACAGGCCATGGCTGCTTAACCAAACATCTTGAAAATTATGCCGACTCATTTTTGCACTATTTGTGATAAACAACAAGATGTAGATATTTCCCCATCTTCAGAACTGTGAGGCGCTGTCGATCGGGATCTCTGTAGCCGATATTGGGAAGGAAGGGGATATTCAGCAATTAATACGACCAGTTTCCTTCTCTGTTTTATACCCATGTATCTTCTTGTTATTATTTATTTTAGATATTGCTTGCCACTGGAAATTGAAAGACAAAACAAAACAACAGCAGCAAAAAGTTAGTGGAGTAGCGAAGCAGACATCAATCATTTAAAGCCCTATAAAATATTAAAGATTGAAAATTATAAGAAAAAAAAAAAAAAACTACGCACTTCTTGTTTAAAAGGCTATATTCCTATGCGAAAAACATAATTGAGATATATGCACAGGTTAACCGGTTAAGCGGTGTCTAGAAAGATAAGGAGAGATAATTACAAGATAAAAAGAACTTTTTATATACCAAGTTTTTAAATTTTCTGTTGAATCATATAAACTTGGCAATTCTATGTATTAATAAATACTTTAAAAAATTTTTTTTTGATGAATTATCCCATCAACTTGAAAGGAAATGAGAGAATGCGTAATAAAGAGGTATCAAATATCGTACTCAATTGCGTAAAAACTTTTCGTTCCCGTCCCGGCCGATGGATGGCTGCACCATTCTACAAAACAAAATTAACTGAAAATGAATTCAATCCTGCTTAAAGATCGCTAAAAGTATTAAAAGAATACATTGTCATCGTGTTCTGAGCTATTCTAAAAGTTTCAAATGTCTAGCTAGTCGGGAAGTTAGTTAAAAATCGATTGTAAGATTTGTACTGGACAAACACACACAAGAAAGCGAGTTAATAAAAACATGGTAAAGAATTCCCCATAGATTAACATGGGGATCGAAAATCTGCGGCATTAACTGATACGCCATTTTAAGTCATCGGTTAGCCCATAATCATTCTAACCCCATGTTAAACTTATCGGTATTTTAACTACTCAATTTTTCTATTCTTTTTTTCATTAGAAAGTAGATTTTAAAATGCAGTCCGTTCATTTTCAGGAATTCCTTTCTCTTTAAATTATTTCATTTCAATAATAATTTTACTTTTCTTACATCAATAGTTTAGTGTCCCATAAAAAGAAAATTGCTAGAAGTTTCAAAAATCAAAAAGAACAACGCGCTTTTTAGTTGAACCTCGGCGTTAAACATGCAAAAGAATTTAAAAGCATGCGTTTGCTAATGAGTAATTATAAAAACTCTGATTGGAAAAAAATTCTCCCGTTGCTTAACACGTGGATTAAAGATTTTCGAGGTCGTCTGAAGGACTGGCTTAATATTTCATGAATGCATTTAGCTGTTGCCTGAATGGTGATTATATATATATTTTTTTCTCTTTTATACTATCGTTATTTTAAAGAATGAAAAAAATAGCTGAAATTTCCATTGCACTTACCGTTTTTATTTTTTCTGCATTAATTTTTTAAATTCGAAATCTGTTTTTAACGTGTTTTATGCCAAATTTAGTTATCGACTTCAGTGAGGAGGGTGAAAAGTACATGAATATAATACATTTTAAAATATGTTGTACAAACATCAGTATAGTCTCTGTCCAGTTGTGTCTTCCTTGCTTTTTCTGCTCTTTTGAGCTTGTGTGAGCTTTATAATAATAAATTGAAGTGATATTAACATGTGTCTCTGCGTAACGTATAACATATAAAACAAATTTCGAGCAAAATATCTTTGCGTGTTATTATTCACACGGTGTAAATATTATTTAGTTGATTTATCAATTGTTTAAATAGAATAGACAAACTAAAAATAAAATGTATTTGGCGCCGAACAAACGTTGGCGTAAGTATATAGCATCAAACGAACACTAACCACCCTTGGCGAACAAGAGCAGTTTCTCGCCATCAGTGAAAAACCATTGCGCAAAATGAGAAATGGCCACGTGACTTGCACCGAAACGATAACTCCGCAATTTAGAAATGTGTAATATTCGCGGTTTCGCCGTGTACTACGAATGCAACAAGAAATCTCATTTCTTAGGCGTGTGAGTTTTCATGCACAGCCCCCCCAGCCAAAAAAATTTGATGACATTTTCTATGCAATCTGAGATAAGTCGGTTAATCCGCATGTGTTTCACCCCCTTTTTTACTTGTTAAATGTCATTTATTGGTCAGACTGTTGGATTATATCTTCTTATTAAACAAATGACATTTTGTTTTTCGATAGTTGAGATATTGTTTCGAAGAGTCCAATTTAAAAAAAAAAAAATAGTTTTGTGCAATCTTATGTAAATTAATATGGATCGTTTTTGAAAATCGTCTCTCAGAAATGAGAATTCAAATATATGATTTTTGGTAACGTACGATTAGAAAATTACAATTTTCTTTTTCAGTTGCAGGTTAATATACGCATATATTCGAACTCGCTCGAAAATATATTCTAATGAAAAGAAAATTAAAACATTAAAAAAATACGCGCTCTTTTAAATGAAGAGCGCATACTCTTTAATACTCAGACATTTTCACTGGTTACATGGCATTAAATTATTGATGTCTGTCGTTGTAAAATTAAATTTGTTTTTAGTTAAGGGTGGAGATCATCTTTGCACTCGCAAAAATGAACTGATTTTACTGCCAAGCTTAATGTGTTGCCAAACAGTTAATTTGTAATTAATTTAAACCTATCTTTAGTGTGAATTGTACAAAGCTTTATATATTAGAAAACAAAAGCAGAATTGTTGGGAGATTATTAGAAATTATTTTATGTAAAAAAAATTTAATTAATATTTTATGAATAATGAATGCATTGCGTGAAGGTTTTTTTAAAAGCCATAAGAGATATATATTAAATTATTTGTATATATTCTATCCATAGGTTATACTTTAATCTACACTTAAAATAATTATCATATTCCACATAAATTTTTTTTCAGGCAATTGTATTGTAAAGTACAAGAATTATCTTAAAATTTTTTCGCAAAAAATTGCTGTAAAAATATTAGTAATATGTACTTATCTAAATTTATGTGTAATTGTATAAACATACTAGATATACATGTATACAAAATTTTAGTAATTTTGGGACCATTAGTTTTGAAGAAATAGTGCGCACAAGTTTGAAAATAACAGTTTTTAGAAACAACCATTTAAAGTTTAAAGTTTCTATAAATTACTGTACTATTAGCTTTATACACTTGGCCATAAAAGTCGGTTCTAATTGTAGTATAGACTTAATTTTTTTTAAAGATTCCTTACATTCCATTCTTCATAATTAAATCATAATAAAAAATTGAGTTTTTTGAAGGTTTTAAGGTGATCTCCCCCCTTAAAATTTAAAATAAAGAGAATTTATAAAGACACGCGTATTGCGCTTGAAGATTCTTCCCTCAATTGCAGAAAACATGATTTAAAAATCTAATCTGTGATTAGAAAAACACCGAGCGAAACAGTTTCCGCAGCTTAACAGACAGATTGAAGATTTGTGAAGTCAATTGAAGCCCCGCCTTAATCTTTAAACACAAAACTCACAAAAGATATTTCACAAGAACTAATCTTACGTTCGAATAAAAAAGAATATTTCTTCGAAAAAAACAATCGAAGTTAATAATAATATTTAAGCAGAACAAAATCGACTCAGAAATAATATAAAAGCTTCCCGAATACTTAGCGGAAATTAAGTTATGTTTTAAAAGCTACTGGTAACGCATTAAAGTTATGGAAAAATTTTGAAGAATAAGATTTCAGATTTTTATAAAACTTTACAGTAAGTGTCTAGTATTTATTTGAATTTTTGTTCTACCTTAATATCTATTGTGCCATTTCAATTTATACGCTTTTACCTTTATAAAATGGACATAAATCCCAAAGAATCTACAAAATTAAACTTGAGAGAGCTTAAGAACTCTAAATGTGTGTTTATTTTAATAATTTAATCTGAATTTCTCACGAAATTGCGAGAACACTGTTTATGCAAGTAGTACATTTTTATTATATCCTACTAAATCCAGATAAATTTATAAGATTTCAGATTTTAATGAAACTCTGCAGTAAGTGTCTAGCCACTCTTTGAATTTTGGTTCTACCTTAATATGCGTTATACCACTTAAATTAATACGTTGTTTTCCTTTGTAAAGCCAGTCCTTTGTAAAATGGACATACAGCCTTAAATTCCTTCGAAATTAAATGTGAAAAAGCGTAGGAACTCTAAACGTGTGTTTATTTTAATAATTTAATCTGAATATTTCATGAAATTGCGAGACACTGTACATGTAAGTCACATTACATTTTTATACTATATTATATCCCTCTAAATCCAGATAAATTTATGGCTTAATTTTACTGCACAATATTCCTCGCTTGAATTTCCAAAGAGTAAGATGAAAAATATACCTTTCATATATGTATTAAAAAAAAAAAACCCGTACCGCCTTACATTATGGTTCTGGATATGTAAGAATATTCCTTCAAGAAAGATAAAGAAAATCATAAAATATAGTTTGGAAGGCCTGGAGGATTTTTTTTTCATCATCAAACGTATATTGGAAGACCCTATTCATCAAAAACGTATTAAGAAGCTACTTTAAAATTCAAAGATAATCGCTCCGTTTTTTCGGCGTTTTATGCTTTCATAAATATTTATCTTCGCGGATGAAAAAAAAAAAAGAATGTTTTTGAAATTTAGAATGCGTTAGTTAAATTTTATAGCTGATTTATTATACTTTGTTTCGGTAATAGTAATTTTACTTTATGGGGCTGTATACTTTTTTTTTTCTTTTTAATAACCGTTGAAGAAACTGTTTTATCTTTTGTTATTGTTTATGATTTACTTTTCGTTATTTTTAGTGAATATTTTTGTACATCTCGTTAGCTTGTAGTAGTAGAAAAAAAAGTAACGAAATAACTAAAATATTTTGCCCAGAACGCAGGATGAATTTTAATTACACACACTAAATTTTTTTTTTCTTCTGGTAAATTTGTTTTTCATTTTTTGTTAATCTTAGAGTTGCATATCATAGCTCCTAAATATCCAAGCAGACAGACGAACACCCATTTTGTTTCCTAATTTCGCCAATACACATGCTCACAGTTAATTTATCGCTAGTTTACAAAAACTTCGATTTTTGAATCATTATTACATTCTTTTTCGGCTATATTAATGGCTGAATTATTTTACTTTCTTTACTTATTTGTCGCATGCATAATTATGAGCATGTAAAAAAAGTATTTTAGTTGATTTTGGTTTAACTGTGATAAAGTTTTAAAGGGTGTGCCCATTCAAATTTACGATAGGAGACATAATTAATTTTATATTTCCTCGCGATTTATTAGTTTCTACAACAACAATAAAAAATCATTTAAAGAAAAGTAAGCATCCTAAGCTATTGATAATTGAGGAGCTTTACACCAAATAAGAGCTCATAAATATATGGGTTGACTTATGAGATTCCATTTTGTAACCCAATCGCGCCAAAACAGACGCCACGCAATACATTTCTTTATGACACTGATGATTGAGGAGCTTTACACCAAATTAGAGCTCATAAATATCTGGGTTGACTTAGGAGATTCCATTTTGTTTCCCAATAGCGCCAAAACAGACGCCACGTAATCCATTTCTGGGTGTTTCGGCGCCAGTTTATAAAACATCGACTTAAAACTTTCTTATTCCTCTGAATTTGATTATGAACCTTTCTTAAGCTAACACGTCCAATAAATTCATGCCTTAAGTATAATCAAAGTAAAAGGTCTCTGGAAAGAACTATTTACGCGACATTAACTTAACTGGTAATATAATTACAATGCGAGGATGTTGAGAGGCATATAAATTTCCCACTCCAGTGAGCTTTAAATTCACAGTATATTAGTTTCTATCAAAACAGGTCGTTTAAGAAAAGACTCGAAGGGTGAAATGGCTTTTTCACTTGGCGACAATGGGTTAATAGATGTCTGATGCGCCAGTTCGAATATCCTGGATTACTCCAAATACTGACGTAATACCTTCCGTTCAGAGATTCTGTTCCAATGTAGAAAACAGAATTGGTTGTCTGCTTCCGTATCTGGGGCAGTAGCGGATTTACAAGTTTTGCGACCCAAGGTCAAATTTTTCTTGAGTGCCCTCCCCCCCCTCCTCAGATTTATTTGGAGGCAATAATAAAAGTATTCATTTTTACCATCTATTTGATCACCCACTAGTCATGTTCGTTCACCATTAACCTGAAAACATTTGTTAAATTGTAATTATAATCGTGCTATATTTTTGTTTTATTTTAATAGTTATGTAGATTTAGAAGTCGACAAAATCTCCACATTTTTTCATCTGTTAAATTTAATTTACATACTTATAAGATTACACGTTAATCAGAGCTTCCCCTTATGTTGTTGTTGTTAATAAAGTTCATCTATATAAATAAAAGAAAAACTTTGTCGGTCGGGGCACAATTTCGGGTTTGAAAATGTCGAAATCGATGCATTTTTTTTTCATGAAAGTACATAAATGTTACATATTTGGAAAGAGCTTTAAAAACTGATAAATTTTTCTGCGTATATTTATTTTGTTACTCTAAAAGTTTTAGACATATTTCAATTCTAAATGCATACTGCAGCGAAAAAAACGTAACCGCCATGTTTTACGATGTAAACACAGCGCGATTCTCACTAAAAAATGAATCACTGAAAAGAAATGTCTCATCGAGTGTCTAATTTTTATTTATTTTCTACTTTTCGTACTTTTAATTCAAACTTTTGTAATCAGAAATAGATCATTTGAAGATGTACTGTTTTTTGACAATTAAAAGTGAAAAAAATTTTTTAATTCAAGTGAACTGTGATTCGAGTGTCAAGTGATTCGTTAGCGGGGCGAAGCCCGGCTAGTTATAAATATTACAGTTATTTTTTAAAGCAGTTTCCACTATTTTTATTTTAAAACAGAGTCAAACTTTTTTGTTGTTGTTTATAAATATTTTAAATAAGGTAAGAAAATCACAAGGTAAAATATATTTTTATTCATGGGGCCGCGGCCTAGTTGGCTTAGTCCTTAAGGCTGCTGTGTACTAACTATGTTGGATTCGCTCACCTCAATGTTAACCTATGGAGAAAATGTGTTTACTATTGGAAGCTACATAAATGCTGATAAAGCAATAGATATGGTATTTTCAGATAGCCTGAACTTTTCTGCACCTTGCAACAGGATCCATTTTATGAATTTCGTCAACCAAAGAAATTTAGGAGCATTTAAAATGCACTATTTTGGGTCTTTTCCCTGAATAATTTAAATTAAAAAATTTTTTTGCATTTTTTTCAAATGAAAAATGCCCCAAGATGTAAAACTTCTTTCTCTATTACGGAGTACAATTTTTCAAAAAAAAAATCTTTGAATTCAAGTCGGCAATCCTTGGACGCATTTTCTCCATATGGTTAGCATTGAGGTGAGCGAATCCAATGGGGTTAGCACACAGCAGCTTTAAGGGGGCACACTATCTTTGACTACACTGAAATGACCGTAAACATGATCAAATTCGAGGTACTGAAACTCCAATGATATTAATATACATACATACATATATATATCTTTTTGTTTTATATCAAAATTACAATTCTTCAGTTATATTTTATGCAAAAATAGAACATGTAAATCCATAAATAATTTTTAGATTTTATTTTTAAATGTATACATTATTAAAAAGGGAAAAAAAATCATTGGATGTTTCACGCATCATAAAATTAAGAAATATGCATACAGAAACTATTTTTTGGTAAAATTAAATTAATAATATACTCAAGTTTAATGTAAAACCAAAAAACATACAAAAAATATAGTTTAAATTGAAAAATTTACATAAAATTAAATAAAATTAAATTTAGCAATTTTTTAAAAACATTTTCAAGTGTAAAAATTTTTTTTTACATATTTATTTTATTTTTTTTAGTATGTAAAGAAGCTTAAAATACAAATCTGATAAAAAAAAATTGTGTGTCTAGCACACATAGTTTGGGAGTAACAGTGCGCGTAATCCAAAAATTTACATATTTGATAAAACTGAAGTTAAATTTGGAATATACGTACATGGCCATGGCAACAGAGTGAGCTTTACATAAACTCTCATAACTCAAGAAATAATGCGATTTTTTTATGCGGTTTTTTACGTATTGTTCAGAAATGTCCCAAAAATCAGAATATAGCAAAAACCAGAAAGCGATTTTTTGAAGTTTTAAAGGTGGTGTGCCCCCTTAATCCGCCACTGATCTGAGTGTGTCCTCAAAGCAGGAGTTCGATATAATAATGCTCATGCGTTTGATGTGTTCCTGTCTGGGAATTTTTATGTCTCCTTGCAAGAGGGCGTTAGAGCTTTAGGAGTGGTTCTATCGTATTTCCTGCTATTGCTTTTCTTTTAGCGATCGAGTTAGCGTTGTACTTGGACTGTAATTGGACTGAAACAGAAAAATCTTTTTAGCGAACTCGTATGTTTTATGCTCGTTGCATTCAATTTTTGGGTCACAGGTTCTGTCAATTAATTTCGGAGATAATAAGCTCCAGATCACGGCTGACGTTTTGTGTACCGATTCCATTGCCCAGAAATGAATTTTCTTAGCGAGTTCTGTTAAGTTTTGGCGTTCCGTTTCAGAATGCTAATTGCCAGAAGTTGATAATTCATGGTAAGCCGTTTCAATTAATCTCGTTTGAGAATTCCCGAGTTCCATTTTCCCGTATTGATTCAGACGCACAGGGGAGGAGGGGGCATATTTTAATCGTTGCCAAGATTTCAAAACTTTTCTCCAGCTCGGAAATGAATTTTTGCGATGCGCATCACTTTTGAAACTGTGACTGCCGTTTTCCGCGTAAATCAGATTTCCATGTTTTAATTTATTTTATCTAATGGTAGCCAATGAATTATGCTCGAGATAGCAGTTCAGTTTCTTGTTCATTAGTTTCGTTTCTGGAACTCGACATACAGAATGGTTAATGGCTTGCTGAAATAGTTTTCTCCCTCTCTATTTGAACGTAGGATTACGTTCCTCCATAACGGTCCCCCGGAAAGCAAAATTTCAAATGTCTTGCGTCGCGAGTTATAATTTTGGCAGCGCGCCACACCCAGTCTGTATCGCTTCGACAAGCAGTAAACAGTTAGACAGAAAAGTACCAAAATGCGCCAAAATTTTGACCTTTTGACAATCTTTTCCTGGATATGCGTCGAAACGGCAGTCAAATAGTGTGCATAAAGAGGTTTTGTAATGTAACTATCACATTTTCCACGAGTTTGTGTCATATTTACTTATTAATATTGTCAACAAAGGTGTTTTGACGTGTACATATCTCATGTTACCCTGTTTTGTCTAATGCTCCACCTCCAATATTGTGGCCAAAGGCGTTTTGTAATTGGTTTTGTTATGTCCTTTCGCACCATTGTTATTTGACAAATAAACAATTGCTACAAAAGAACCGGCTCTTCTTCCCTGCTACTACAAACTACCAACTTCGCTATAAAATTTATCGTATTTTAATCGCATGCAAAAGGGTCACACTGGCCACCTAGTAGTAATAATAATAATAATAATCTGTTTTCTGCATTTCCTATTCTAGAATTTTAAATGTATTTCGCGCGCTTTACGATCGTCTTATTTTTTTAATTATAAATTCTTATAAAAATTAATATTGTAGCGATATACATCATTAATTTAACGCGCCCTGTAAAACAAATTGTGAAAAATTTTAAAATTATGCAGTGTTTAATTAAACGTCTACCTTCAAATGAAAAATCAGAATTATATTTAGAAAAATACTGATAAAATTTTGCAATGGCATAGCATGATGACTGTAGATTTGAGATGTTGGCCGATTCATTACTTTAAGGGTCTAGTTACCGTTTATATACCATTTGCGATTTCTTCGTTTGGTACACTTATTTGCGATGGGCTATTGGCAAAGATGCCGTCGACTGATCAGCCTCAGAATGAAAAATAAAATTCTTAAGTAGCACATTTGCTGAGAAATCGCCCTAAAAATTGTTAAACACATTAACGGCAGCTAAACAGAGATTCCCCCATTTCAGTTCATATTTCATAGTGTATTCACCAATAAGCTTCTACCAAAGATGGGTTCAATTCTACTTTCATTGTTGCCATCTATCGGCCGGAAGAGGAAACTGTTGTACTCTATAAAACGTTTAATTTTCTGAAAAATTGCTCGGGAGAAGTGTGACATAGCTCTGTCGGGGGAAAAGGGGGGGTGGGGGGAATATAGTTCTCTTGAGCGATGGCAAATCAGCCAAAAATGTCATAAAAAGAACTATGTTGAGGTCAGAAAATTCAGTTCTTGGAATAACAAGAAATAATTAATTCCAATTCATAAATTATACATAACACCAATATTTTGAAATATTTAATTCAATTGTCTCAAAATAAACCTTCATTTTGGTAGCAATATCGAAATTAGCGTAGATTCATGTTAACTTTTGAATACTCTTGAGTTCAGACCATTTTTCTTCTCATAATAACACGAAATAATTAATTCCTATTCGTGAATTATGTGTAACACGAATGTCTGGAAATATTTGATTCAATTATCTCAAAATAATTCTTTTCGGGACAATGTCTATATTAGCTTGATTTCTTCACGACCTAAGAATACGACTAAAGAATACCCAATAGTCTGGTAATTAATGTGTGTATATATATATATATATATATATATATATATATATATATGTGTGTGTGTGTGTGTGTATGTATGTATGTATATGTATGTATGTATAATGGTCGTTTTTTTTTATTCCCTTATCTTTTTATAATAGATAAAAGTTTTACATATATTTTCTAAACTTTCGATATCGAAATTTAATTTTTAAAATGTTGCACGGCTTTGATCTCTCAGCTAAACTTTGGTCCCCAATTCTGAATATTAAACAATATGGCGGTTGAAGCAACCAGTTTCCAGAAATTTATTGTGGCGTTAGCAGATCGGAAACTTTTAATGTTTACCGTGTTTTTAATAAACTCCCTTACACGCAAAAGGAAAATCGTAATTAAAGTCACTAAAGGAATTAAAAATTCCATTAATGGGCAAGCAATAAGTAAGCATTTCATCTCTAATTAAGAAATAATACCCGAATTTTCTTTTTTTTTCTAGTTCTTTTTAGGGGACGGAAGTAAGAAAGTTGCTTCACACTTTTAAAATAAGCCGCTCTTAAATAATATCGTCAGATGGTATCAAAAGCTGCTTTAAAATAAATAAAGTAACAAACTTGAGCATTTTTAAAAACTCTAAACATTTTCATCCATATTTGCTCTTTAAAAAGTGGGGGGAGGAGATCGAAGAAAAGAATTTTTAAAAGCAAAACCCTGTAACGATAATCTTATCTGTTGCCGTTCTTTTTAATTGATAAATTATTCATTAATTATTTATGGAGGATTTTTATCAGCGTTTCTTCGTGTATCGTCTGCTTGTTTGTTAATGACGGTTGCAGGCAGCTTTTCGCGGTTGAAATTCATTAATTGAAATTATCCGAAAAATTGACGACCACTTAAAATTTTGATGCATTTTGGTACTTCCGTTTAACTGTTTACTGCTTGCCCAAACGATACAGACTGGGTTTGGCGCGCTGCCAAAATTATAACTCGCGACGCAGGACATCTGAAATTTTGCTTTCCGGAGGACTGTTATGGAGGAACGCAATCCTACGTTAAAATCCAAAATGGAGGGGAGAAATGAGTACTTAATAGCCTACCAAGCTGCACTGATATGAAGAACCGAACTGGTATCGTTAACTTTGTTCGTTGCGAGTTTTAAAAATAATTTTACTTAGTCTTTTCTGTTGTTAATTACGTTGATTTATGAAGGGTTTTTTTCTACCCTCTGATTTATTTCTGTTATTCAAGTGCAGCATATCCAAGAGCTCTAAGACAGTTGAAATGAAGCCTAAAGAGATAAATTGAATGAAGTTATGACTATTGGAGAAAAATGTGTACACAAACGCGGAAGTTAGGGCTTTACCGAACGCAATGTCAACCTTAAAAATGACACTTGCATCAGAAGCGCTCAGAAAACCGTTATGTCGAAACATTCCTAACGATATCGAACTTTTATCTCTCCTTATTTACTTTCTCTTAAAGCCAGTCTCTCTCTCTCTCTTTATTATTAATATTTTTCTGCGTATTAAACATCGCTTTTTAGATATAGATTATTTCATGAATATATGAAATCGATATTTATACGCGAAGGACATCAACAAATGCGGCGTCATTAGTGTAAGCTGCGCATTGAAATTCGAAATTTCCTGCATTTTTGGATATCTGACATTTTTATCGGTGTTCATTTTCGATGGGAGATGGCTTTGGCGACGAAAGAAATTTAAAAAAAGAAAAGAAAAAAAGAATGCTAACGAAAAGTCTTGATGATTATTTTATCCGCGGTCGTTATTTTCATCGATAAATTATTCATTAAATTGTTGAGGATTTTTAATCACTTCCCTGCTTTTGTCATCTATTAGTTTTGTTAATGATCGCGGGAGGCATTGCCATTGGGATGCGCATTTTAATACGTTTATCGAAATTTATGAGATGCCTGCAAAAAAATTGTTTTCTCGTTATTGTATCTTATATAAGTTTATATAATTATCACACTAAGTACGTGCGGCTGACTATATGTATGTTTTTAATTCTATCTATAACATTGAAAAGTGTGTAATAATAAGTAGTTTAATTGGGAATATTTTACCTTAGTTTCGTCTTAGAAGCAAAAAATAATTTTTTCTTTACAACAAACCATTTATCTTCCAAAGAAGAAAAAGAAGAGCGAACTCGTCTGTTTGTCGTTAGTCGAAAAAAGTAAAATGTTTTTGAGCATTTTAAAAGATTGTGAAGTATTTTAAAATGTTATGCAATGTTCTTATGCAATTTAAAATGTTTTAATGCTATGTATAATATGGAAAAGTGTGTAGTAATAGGTAGTTTAAATGGGAATATTTTACCTTAGTTTCCTCTAAGAAGCAGAAATAATTTTTTTTTAAAAGAAAACATTTATTTTTCAAAGAAGAAAAAAAAGAGCTAACTCGTGTGTTTGTCGTCAGTCGAAAAAAGTAAAATGATTTTTGAGCATTTTAAAAGATTGCAAAGTAATTTTAAATGTTGTTGTTAGTAGTGCACTGAAAAATCATGTGAGAAACGTGAAGATGTGTACGTTTTCAAAATTATGTTGTAAACGTATACATCTTCAGTGGACTTAGGTTTTGCTCTTGTTATGAGCTCCTCAGCATGGTATAGCCGACAAGCACGCTAGAAGAAAACTAATCCGAAAAGCGAAAACATTCAAACATTTATTTGTACTGACAAAGAGCAAATAATTGGTTCTTTGCATGACTTGGCATAACTGACCCTTCCCACATGGGTGTGTTCCATGTTTGTCTTTGGCCACTCTAAATTTTGTGCCGGAATTCGTGGAATTCGATTGTTCTTTTCGTGTGGGCTAGATGACAGCACTTTGTTAGTCACTAGCGAACTTTTAGAGGAATTCCACATTATGGATTCTTTTCCCTCTACTGTTGTTATCAGCTATGCCTTATGGAGAAGCGCTTAACAAGGGCGAAACCTAGATCCATGGCTGCCACATGTACGCGGGAGATGTATAACTTTGCTTAAATGACCACTCCCACGAGGTACACTTTTGAGTGTGTTCATTGTAAATCTTTCATGAAGAAATAGTTATTCCAATTTTTAACTCGTATGGATCGGAATATTTGAATAAATTATCTTTAACCCTCGTATCATAACAATATTGGAATAATCCCGAGTTCTTTATTGTATATGAATAACAGATGATCTAATGTGGTATCCCAGCATAACGCCAAACCTCAGTATATTTGCGTGTAATTTATTACTGAGAAAACGATTAGGGCCTGTTCACATAGGAGTCCGGTAGCGGAAGTATTGAAATATATTTAACCAATGACAAACCTCCAAGCGATTAGCAACGAAATTTTTAACGCCTATGATTGGTTTATTTCCGTCTCAGCGCCATCTTTCTTTTCACTCTGCCGCTACCGGACTCCTATGTGAACAGGTCCTTGCTCGATCTACAGTAAACTTCCTCTAATCCGGAACGGCTGGGACTTGAGGCATTCCGGGTTACAAAATATTCTGGATTGCAGGATGAATATCGGGAAAAATGTAAATTAAACAAAAAATGACAGTAAAACATGTTTTTTTTTTACTATTTAAACAGCTTAAGTAGAATAAATAATTACAAGATAAAAAGAACTTCTTATATACCATGTTTTTAAATTTTCTGTTGAATCATATAAACTTGACAATTCTATGTATTAATAAATACTTAAAAAAATTTTTTTTGATGAATTATCCCATCAACTTGAAAGAAAATGAAGTTAATTGGAAGTTAACTTGCGTTTAACTTTTCGTTCCCGTCCCGGTCGATAGATGGCTGTACCATTCTACAAAACAAAATTAACTGAAAATGAATTCAATCCTGCTTAAAGATGGCTAAAAGTATTAAAATAATACATTGTCATCGTGTTCCGAGCTATTTTAAAAGTTTCAAATGTCTAGCTAGTCGAGAAGTTAGTTAAAAATCGATTGCAAGATTTGTACTGGACAAACACACACACAAACAAGAAAGCGAGTTAATAAAAACATGGTAATAAAAATTACATAATCACGTAAAATAACTGACAATGAAACAAAAAAAGTGCACTGTAGGCTTACAAAAAAGTTAATTCAATGTTGAGCAAGACGGTTGATCTAACCCCATAGGGTTGCTCTTGGTAGAAGCCATCTTTACCAAATCTCGAATATCGATTTGTTTTTTCAATTCCTACTATTAGTTCACACTCTTCCCTATATATATTTATATATCTTGTTCAAATTTTCAATCGTTAATAAAATACTTTTTATTCGTCCACTCAAGTTCAAATACATTTTTTTAAACTTGTAGTGGATGACACTTGATGTTAATACAGTTTTTTCAAATATTAATTCATTAATTAAATTTAATTAATCAATTTTAGTTTTATATGGGAGCCCTTTCAAGAGGAAGAGACCTAGAGCTCCTTTTGCTCTTGAATGGTAATTTCCCTCTTCTTACTGTGTAAACAGTAGCACTGCGGTAGCGCGTGCTCCTCCCGTCCTGTAGGTTGCGGGATCGAATCCCCAACCTGACAAACTTTTTCTCTCTCTCCCCCCCCCCCTCCTAATCTCGCACAGTAGGCAAGGTTCTGGCAGGCAATTTTTTTTTTTTCAATTCCTACTATTAGTTCACACTCTCCCTATATTCAATTCCTACTAGTAGTTAACACTCAAATTTTTCTTTGTTGACCTAAGTAGGAATTGACTTAAATTTTTTTTTTTTTTATAATACTTGTTTAGTTATATTCGACGACTGGCCTCCCCTCCCCGCATGCCGATAAGCTTTTTCCGGCACAATGTTTTTCCCTCGCGTCTCTCGATCGCAAACGAACTTGAACAAGTATAAATTATTTTAACGCAGGATTACGTTCCTCAATAACGGTCCTGCGGAAAGCAAAATTTCAGCGTTGTCGCGAGTTACAATTTTGGCAGCGCGCTAAACCCAGTAGCAGTAAAACAGTTAACCAGCAAAGTACCAAAATACCTACCCCCCCCCCCCCCAAAAAAAAAAAAAAAAAAAAAAAAAAAGAGGTAAGCAAACGATAAGTAATCCTACGTTAATTACCCGCGGTAATTTCATTAGAAGGGAATACCTGACTTTTTTTTATTTATTTAATTTTTGATTTTTATTTTTTTTATTTTGGCGAGAGTCGTTTCGGATTATCCTGCGTGCCGGACCGTAAGATGCCGGATTAGAGGAAGTTTACTGTATTGGATCGACCAGTAGTTGGTATTTTAAGTTATCTCCCATCGATTCTTGAAAAGTCAGTAACACGGATTGAAATAGCGCAAATTAAATAGGCGTTTTTAAATCAAATGACGCCTTCATTTCGTTGCAGTTCTTCGTATCCTTCGAAAGCGGTCGACCCAGCGGTTGTCCGGGGTGAGGAGAAGGGGTAAAATATTGTTTATTATTCCATATACAAAGCATTTGATAAGATAACATCCCAGACACATTATCAAAAAGCGATCATTAAAAGTTCAAAGTTTGGCCCGCTTTTATTTTCATCCAACCGAGCGCGGAAAAAAAAAAAGCAGCAATGCGGCAGAGAAAAGAATTATAAATGCAGAGAGGCCTCTAATGATCATTTTATGTATTGCTGCTGTTTTTTTCTCGATATACATTATTCATTAATTTGCGGAATATTTTAATCGTGCCCTGGCTTGTATCATCTGCTAGTTTGTTAACAATGCCATGAAGATTACTTTCTGCGGTGCTTTTTTTTTCCATCTTTGTTTAAAACTTTTTCGAGAGAGAGAAATTTAAAGATGGGGAATGTTTTAAAATTTTATATCGATTAACACATACATGCATATAACCTTAAAAGTCGCATTGTCACTGCTCGTTTGATTTGTCACACATTTGTGTGAGAAGTGATATTTAGGTGTTGATACGTAGTTTGCTAAAACTTAAGTAAAAATGATTGGGGTCTTTGATGGTCCATATAATGTAGACTTGGCCATAATTGCGTCCTAATTAATTATGGACTCCTTCGCTTTTGGAGTAAAATAACATGGACTGTATGTTGCGACGGTAATGCCCATAAAGTTACCGGGCAATATTTTATAAATAAGAAATATATTACTCACCTTCAAATAAATTTATCTCCTTCAAAATAATCACTAAAGGAGTCTATACAATTTTTCCAACGTTTCTTCAAATCATCGAAACACTGTTTATAGGCGTCGGAAGTAACCGTTCGGAAAATACGCGTAACATTTGATTTAATATTCGAGACGTTTTCAAATCTCTGTCCAATCATAGCCATCTTAAGCTTCGGAAAAAGGGGAAAAAATCAGGTGGCTTTAAGTCGGGAGAATATGGTGGGTGATTCATCACTGTAACTGAATGCTTATCAAGGTATTGTTGTACAGAAATTGCTGTAGGGGGGCCAAGCATTATCGTGTAAAACAAACCATTGCCCTGAACCAAACAGTTCCTTCCTAACTCGCCTTATCCTGTTTCTTAATCGAAAAAGCACCTCCTTGTAAAAATACTGATTAATTGTTTGATTTTCAGGAAAAAATTAGTTGAGAATAAGTCCTTTGTTATAAAAAAAATGCAAAATCCATGAAAGGACAGAGATTTGAAAACGTCTCGGATATTAAATCAAATGTTACGCGTATTTTGCGAACGGTTAGTTCCGACGCCTATAAACAGTGTTCCGATGACTTGAAGAAACGTCGGAAAAATTGTATAGACTCCTTTAGCAATTATATTGAAGGAGATAAATTTATTTGAAGGGGAGTAATATTTTTCTTATTTATAAAAAATTATCCGGTTACTTTATGGGCGCACCTTGTTTGTCAATGTACAACATTTCGTATGCAATTTTTCGCCTTTGGATGTATCTAATATTGTGTATTAGAAAATGTGTGTAGAAAATTAGAAAATGTTAGAAGTGTATTAGAAAATTTCTTGCAAAGGTTTATTTTGCTCTTTTTTTTTGTTAGTTTATCTTCATGATTTTTTCTATTTGGGGCGAGAGCCGAATGGCATTCCCCAAAGACTGTGGATTCCAGTTCCACTGTTGTCATCGATGTTTATAGTGTAACAGCACGTAAAACCTTGTGGGGCAATCACTTGCAGCAAGGGAATAACATGAAAACACCTGTCGGGCTTGTTATTAAGGAGTTATTATTAAGGAGTTGTTATACTTGTTATTGCTCATTCGGCAATTGAAACGATAAATGAGCGTCCCCCGTCGAATTCTAACATTTCTTGGTTAGGGACCTTAAGGTTGCTATGTACTAAGAAAAAAAAATCGTATTTCCCTTTTCCTTCTCTTGCAGACTCTTGTGGTGGGAGGAGTCCAGTTGACAGTTCGAGAATTCCACCCCCCTTAGGATTGACATTTTGAGGGATTGTAATGGCTGTCTCTCTATAGGGGGGTTAAGCGCTGCCCCCTAATTTTTTATTTAAAATATATTTTTGTCAACTGTTTACAGGTACATAAATGCTGATAATCAAATAAAATTGGTATTGTCAGATAGCCTGAACTTTTCTGCAAAGCGCTACAGGATTCATTTTATAAATTTCGTCCACCGAAGGAATTTATGAGCGTTTAAAACACACTATACCAGATTTTTCCCCGAATAAATTAAATTTTAAAATATTAATTGAATTTAAAAAAAAAACGAAAAATGTACACAAATGTAAAATTTCTTTCTCTATGACGGAGTACAACATTAAAAAAAAAATCTTTGAATCCAAGTCGGCAATCCGTAGACAAATTTTCTCCATAGGTCAACATTGAGGTGAGCGAATCCAATGGGGTTAGTACATAGCAGCTTTAAGCGTGTCTCATCTTTCCCAAAAGACTGGGGAAATCTGTGTGTTAAAAAAATCATAGACATCCTTGGGGCTCATATACCTGTCACTTGGTCCCCGTTATTCTGTGATTTTGACGTTTCAGAAGACATAGGTTTTCACTTAACGACCCATCGCACCGATCCAAGACGCTTGTCATCGGGAGTTAATCCCACACTCCTCTCTCGAAAACGACCGTTTTCGCTGAAGGTCTTCCACGTCGCAGCTAAGCGATTCTCAGTAGGATATATATTCCGGACTCTTTGTTTTTTTTTCGAAAGAGTCCCCTTAAGATCTGGACTTGAGCGGCCACACAAAACTTAAGCCTCTCGAAAAACTAAACTAGTTGAGAGGATAAGCCGCTGTTAGAATCTTTTGTAACCAGACCTCGTTCAGCTGTAAATTGTTATAGTCAGCTTTCGATCTGTTAAGTTTTAGTTCCATATTAAATTTGTTAAGTTTTAGTAAAATTCTGGCCTGTTTATTGAATCATTAGAAACCACTCGGACATTGCATACAATTTGCCACGAATCGTGTGGCCTCGGCCACTCGCCAGAAGTTGTTACAGCAACCTCTCGGAATCGGCTTAAAACTGTAGGTTCTGGCCTAATCAGCCCTTATTTATCAAAAGTTGAACCGTAGTGCACTAAAGAAACCAGCTCCCTACTTATTTGGGTTCAGTTCACTGCATGCCTGTTTTGACGTCTCAGATGTCTTGTTATCGGGAAACCCATGTCCACTATACTCTGAATAATTGGTTTCAGTGTTACCTGAGGTATGGATTTGGCGAAGAATGGATCACACCGGCCTGTAAGGCGGTTCCCGTGACTAACCGAGTTGAGAGGGTCTTATTCTGCCTACTCTGCTTTGGATAGTGAACAAGGATTGATCGAGTTACACAGTTCGGCATTTCAGATTTCTCTAGTTAATTTAAACGCGCATAAAAATGTAAAATTATTAAATTATGATAAGAGGTCCGGGGTAGCCTAGTAGTAGCGCGTCGGGCGTTCGGGGTGGAGTTGCTCAGTTCGAATTCCGACGAACGTCATTAAATATCTTCATGTCTAGGCCGGATATGGGCACTTTAAATCCGTTTGATCAGAAAGTCTCTCCACGAGGTCAGTGGGTATCGGAAGGTGCAATCCCTCCAGATTTCGCCCCTGGGGGTTCTCGATCGAAAGTGAGGTGACACCAGGGGTGCAATGTTGACTCAGCCGTAGTCAACAATTTCCTCGGTTCTCTGCGAATGTCTCAGGACAAGTTACACAGTACCTCCACATTAGCTAAGCAAAAAATGTACGATAAAAGTATAAAAATAATTGAAGTAAACCTGCATATTCATAAACCTGCTTGAATGCAAAGAGGTAACGAGTATTGTTTACCGAATAGTTCTTGAAATATGAATGCAGTTTTTATCGTTTTCTCGTCATTGATATTTCTGAATTGTGTATTTTATTATTTAAATCTCTTTTTTCTTCTTTTCTAGGTAAGTGGCTTAATTTTGAATATTCAGAGCAGTTTCGAAGACAATTGAGTATGATTTTTTATCATCATTTTTTTCCATGCTTTTGTTTATTTGTGTAACTGACCGTGATATGCTGGGCCAACATTCATTTTTCCCTCTTAAATGTAAAACGAGAAAGAACTCTGGTTAAACAATAATAAAATTCAAGGTGCTGTACTGAGTTTTGAGATTTATCTATAAATATTTGATTCTGTCTCTCCTTTAGCCGAATTAATCAGTATACTTTAGAACTTAACAAAGTTAACGTTAAATTTAAACTACTTAGTTGTTTGTGTGTATATATATATATATATATATTTGTATATGTATATATATATATATGTATATAAATATGTATATGTATATATATATGTATATAAATATATATATATATGTATATATATATATAAAATATATATATATATATATATATATATATATATATATATATATATATATATATATATATATATATATATATAAATGCGTCAGAATTTTGACTGACTGACACACACACACACACACATATGTATGTACAAACGTACATATATATATAAAGGGGAGCAAAAAGTTCATATGGACTTAAAAAATTCATAAAAAAGGAAGAAATCATGATAAAGAAGTACGGTTTGCAAGAAAGGGCGCACAAGGAATTCTGATTTTTTTAGCAGCCGAAAAAAAAGTTTAAAAATTTTCAAAAGTTTAAAAAGTCCCCGGTAGATGGCGCTGACATGCGAGAGATTCAGCAGAATTATGCAAATCAAATCTTGCAATAAAAGACCGTGATACACAAGGATTTGGAGGATCGTCCCCGAAGTAGAAGACCCTCGTTGGCGGAGGGAAACCGTTATGAATAATATGGCGGCGAAATTGTCCACGGGGAGTAGCAGTGCTCGCAAAGCTGGATCAGTGACGCTACCAGTTACTTTTTTAATTTTTATTTTGTTTTTAAAAAAATCAGACTTCTTTGTGAGCCCTTTCTTGCAAACTGCACTTCTTTAACATAATTTCTTCCCTTTTTTATGAATTTTAAAAGTTTTACGAACTTTTGGCTCAGCCGGAATTTATTTTACAAATTTTGTATGTGTGTTGTAATTTATAGGAAATTAATTAATGAACACATCTTCAAATGAAGTTCTTAACCGAATCAAACCCTCGAGCTAGAAATTTAACTATTGGGAATTTTTAACCTGAAAAAAAAAATTCACAGATCTCATATAGTTTACTCAATCTATTCATCCGGTTTAATTATATCTAATTAAACATATCAGACGTTATACTTTTTTGCTTGTTTAGTTACTTATTGACATTTATATTAGAATGTTTCATTTCATTTCATTTTAACATACGTTTTAGATCAATAGTGTTTCATTCTGTAGGAGAATGCTATATCTGTAAATATTTCAAAACTGGCTTTCAAAGTAATTAGTTTTTTTATAATTAATTCTGCAATGCAGTCGTTTCAGAGGTTTGTACATACGAGATGAAAAACTTCAGACTGATTATTTCATAATTATTTTAATTACTGCTTCTGGGTTTCCTCGAAAGGATACCAAAACTGAAAGGAAAAAAAATACGTTCTGCTTATTTAATTCCTCTATGAAATTGCTAATTGACTGCTATATTATTAGAACTTCCACTTAGTGCCCCATGAAAAACAGGTATTTATAGTTCCAGTGTGGAAATTTTTTTTTCTTACAATTAGATATATACAGTTGATATATACTAGGAGGAATTCTTTTAATATCTTATATATAAAGCAGAAACGGGAAATTGGTCGTGTCTGTATGTGTGTGTGAGTTAAAAAAAAAAAACTCAACCGTGAGCACTACCTTGATGAAATTTACACGGTTTAATGTTCTTGGAAAATCGGGATGAATATGACTATTTTCATTCCGCTAAGACGTTCCATTCAAAAATTATGTTAGAACAAGTCTGCGCGGTATCAACGGATATTTTTGTTCAAAGCCATTGTAACATTTCATTGTTGCCAATTAAATTATAACATTTGCGTAAAAATAAATAGACATGAATTGAATACGTGATTTATTCATATATTGGCGCATGCAAGAATGAATTTGATATTTTATTTTCATATATATGTGACAACGCCGAAATATTTCTTTTTAAAAATGAAAATATAAAGATGGAAAGTCATTAATTTTCAATGAATGTGTTCTCAATCTATTTTATGCATTAAAACTATCTCTGATCTATTTTATGCATTAAAACTATCCCAAGCTGCCTGTTCAAACTCAAATATACTGAAGGACACGTTCACTTAGCTAGAAACACGTGCGTTTAGTCTTGACGCGACGATTTATATAACTGAAGTGACATTGAAACATAGCAGACGATTTAGTTTTGAGAAATAATTACAATCATGAAATACGTGTATATACTTTTTCTATAATAATTATCAGCTGTGTTTATTATTGAATGTGTTCTCAATCCATTCAAACATTATTGATTCTTTTTCTATAATAATAAATCCATTCACACATTGACTAACTGTAAATTAATTCTTTAAAATGCCCAAAACGAAGAGATCACTGGACTGGATCTGACAGAAGAACGTTTTTTGCATGTTCAGCTATATGTGGGAGTGTCTAGAGCAAGGAATCAATCAGAATTATACATTGTCACATATGATAAAAAAAGAAACAAAAAATGGTGTGTACTGTCAAGTATTAAAATAACAAAATAGTTAATAAATGAATTTTTTTATTACTCAAAAAATGAAATTAATTAGTTTTAGAGTTGTTATAACTTTAGAACATCATAACATGAGGCTAATCATTGATAAAAAAATAATAACAGAAACTGAATCCCGAGCGAAGCCAGGTAACAAATCTAGTTATATAATAATGTTCAATATCCATCGAAAAATAATACTAGAGTACATTCCACGATGCCTTGATTTATTCCAAGAACAGCAAACAATTCCAGCTCTTTTACATCCCTGGTATTCGTTATTTATTTTTATTTTTCGAATGTTCTCCGAACATTACTCTCCGTCTCTTATCCGTGTTCGAAGATTGAAATGCCGCGAGTGAGAGCGTCGGGGGCTTCCGGGGTGTTCGAAAATATAAATCTTCGTGAGGACATCCATTGCTAGGGATGACGTGTCAGCCCCTTCTGTCCTCTTAACTGCTGTCCGTTAAAAGCTACGTGAAGATAAAAGGAGTAAAAAAAAAAAAAAATGCAAACATACATTCGATTTCCATTTCTCACGAGGAACATTCCTGGTCGGACGTGCGAAAAGTGGGTCAGTGCGCAGGTGTTTATTTTTCTACCTGTGTTGCCGGCCCTCGAAAATGAAGACCGGCCTAAAAAATGAAGACTAGGAACTCTTTTTATTGGAGTTATTCAAGAGTTCATTTAAGTGAATTTATTATACATACACACACACTGTAAAATGTTAAAAAGAAATTATTAAAATTTGCTAATTTATTTTTTCTGTTTTTAAAAATCAATACAATGTTGATTTTGGTTACACAGTGGAACCTCGATATAATCGAATTCCTTAATAAATCGAAGTTTTTCCATTTTTCTTGAACCTGCTTAACACTCCCATGTTATTATTTAATCGAACCTCGGTATGTCGAAATCCTCGATAATACAAAGTTTTCTCGTTCCCCTTGAGGTTCGATATATTGAGGTTCTACTGTATATTGGCATAACATCTACAACAAAAAATATCTTGCTGACTTGTTTTTGCCAAGTCTCACGTTGCTAAATCTTCATATTTAAAATATTAATATGAGTTTGTATGTAATTTTTGGTAAAAATTATCGAAAATTGAAAAAGAGTAGGATATCATAATTATAAGTCTTCATTCATATTGAAATATTGAAAATTACAAACTTCATTTATCAGAAAGTATTTGAAATTTCAGAAAATATTTGTTTAATATTTGGTGAAATATTTGACAGTGCTACTCTCGTATCGTCTTCCTCGATCATCTCAATCGTTATTCGGTTTTTATAACCACCTCATTTTGTTGAACACACCCACTTTCCTACAGATGGTAGAAATAAATGGAGGCAATGTAACTGTGACCTTACAAGACAATAATTGTAACCACACCTTATTCAACAATATCATAGCATATTTTTTCAACTAGTAACAAATAAAAAAATAAAAAATAATAAAAATGAATTAAAATATTCAAAATATATAATTATAGGAAATTTTAAAGCATAATTTTGGTTAAATATTTGAGTGTGATATCAGTTATTCCAAAACTATCCGAAACCCCCTCCAAAATTTTTCCCAGTTTGCGCACTGACTGGTTGGTTTACGGAAACCGCTCTTTCTATAGAAATAATTCCCACCTGCCCAAAGCGATTCGCATTTTTATCTCCTCAATCACAACACTGCAAAGAGTAATTGGTATAAGCAAAAGCGAATCATCGATAACAATTTATATCGATTATCATCTTTCCCCCGCACGAACGTCATTATTTACTCGCGCGCGAACTATCTGTCCGTCCTATTAGTAGTGGGATACTTACGTGGGTGCAGAACCTGGTTATCGTCCGAGCTCGCAAACGATCGTGTGGGATTGGAGAAGAGTTCGAGGAGTGACAAATGGAACGTCAACTCGGTGTGCCTCACCTGCCCCGGGTTCGGAAAGTTATATTTAAATGCAATCAAACGGATGTCTTCTTTTCAATTTTTACTGTCGTCTTAATTTATATATAAACACGTACATACATAAATACGTATAAGAACGAACGAACGAACACACGCACACACACACACACACACACACACACACACACACACACACACGCGCACACACACACACACACACACACACACACACATATATATATAAACTTACATTGGGTCAATCCATAAAGGATGCATTATTATGACGTATTAGACAATACAAAAATACAGTATTTGTGGGATGACCCAATATATATATATACATTTATATACATAAACATATATATATATATATATATATATATATATATATATATATATATATATATATATATATATATATATATATATATATATATATATATATATATAAGAAATAGATGAAAGAGAACACCAGTATTAACACTAAAGCTACTTGCAGCCAGGAACTAATAACATGAAAAGATAAGTATGAAAGAGGTTTTAGACAGCATCTCTTCGTCAGTGGTGTCAATACTGTCTAAATACCAATGGATTATTTCCGATGAGTATGATCTATACAATAAACACACTCAGACACCGTAAATCCATTAAAAACAGAAGAATTGAATAAATATTGAATAAAGAGTTACTTAATCAAAGAACACCAAGCCTGGCGCTAGACAGAGTGGAAGTTAAGAACATGTAACCGCAAGATGACTGACGTCACAAAACTTGCAGCCATGGAGATTATGGATACTCAGTTACTGACTTACTATGGTTACTGTATTTTAGGACTAATAAACCATTATTTTTTTATTATTATTACTAAGAGTTATTTTTATTCTTATTTTTACTTATAATTTTTATTTTAATATATATATGTAAAGGATTTAGTGGGAAAAGAATGATTATTCTAAATTTAAAGGGGGCTTGGGAATTAAATTATATTCGTGGCGTAATTCGCCTCTAATTGTTCGTATTTCAAGCCGCGAATTGGGAAAGGGAAATTCCCTTTTCATTATATAATCTTGGCGCGCCTCTGAGTTCTGCGGTCGAGGAGGAGCATTTACATTTTAGCCTTGAAAGATGTCTGGTTCGGGCTCTGCGCATGTGCAGGGAGAGTTGGCGCGCGGAGATGCCCGCGAATTTGGTTAGAGCACGGAATAGAAGTCGATGCTATCAGATGTATTTCGCCGCGGCTCTAAAAAAGAAATGGCGCAAAATGAACGCACTGAGTTGGAGCTGTGGTTTACCTGACAAAGAATAAAACTGGATTAAATTGAACTGATATAATTTGTAAGATGACGGGCGTAGCCCTACGCGTGTCATATATATATATATATACATACACACACACACACACACACACATACAGTGAAACTTCTCTCGTCGGCCACCCCTCCTCGATGGTCACCCCTATAAACGGCCATATTTTGTTCAGAACCGATTTAAGACTCCATAAAGGTAATGTCATGGAAGATACCTCTTTTCGACAGCCATATATATATATATCTTATATATATATTTCTTCTGTCCGTGTGTATGTAACTGAACTCCTCCTAAACGACTGGACTGATTTTTATGAAATTTTGTGTGTGCAATTTAGTTGATTCGAGAATGGTTTAGATTCACAATTTGATCCGATAGAATGTTTTTATATTTTTAATTAATTAATAAAAAACCAACAATTTATAAGGGGGTGCGTCTGGTAGATGGAAGCTGTTACAGTTTTTGAAATCACCCCTCTAGATAATGGCGTCCACGTTAGGTTTAGTTAGCAAACAGCGAGCGAAAAAATAAAAATAAATAAAATCAAAAAGTTTCATGTCATATATTAAACCAGAATAATAAAAGAAAATAATAATCTTTCAAGTCAGATTTTATACTCAAAAAAGGATCATATCCAACGGCATATTGATACTCTCGACACGCGATAGAAAATTAGAATCAACCACGTTAAGTGACACGAGATTTTTTTTTAATCGCTACTGCAATCCTCCTTGTCTATATCTTTGTGTCTATTGAAGAGCTAAAGACTAAGCTTCTATCCTGCTTATTTATTTCTGACTAAAAACTCCTCTGACATGTATAATCACCAGCCCACAACAACTTTCCAACAGCGAATATGTTTCACTTTACCCACAAGAACACCGTGTCATCGTGGCACATTCGGAAGGTCGCCAATTTGGAAAGTACCATGCTCTCGACCCGGGTTCGAATCCAGAGTTGTGGAAATTTTGCTAGACCTGTTATTTCAGCTTTTTTTTAAGGCTTTTTTATTTCAGCTTTTATTTTATTATTTTTTAAATTATTTAATTATTATTTTATTTTCTTTTATTATTTTTTTATTTTAATTTTTTTTAATTATTATTTTTATTTATTTTTATTTTTTTCAGCTTTTTTATGATGAAATACCGAATATAGCTGAAATCTGAGGAGTTTATTATACATTTATACATTTTTAATTGGGTTTTCATATTATTAATATGTATAACATTTAGTATGCTTTTTTTTCTGTTATTTATACTGTGTTAATTTTTAAATTGATTTTGGTTAACAAACATTCTTAAAATCCCGGGCATCGCAGGGTACTTCAGCTAGAATTACAACGTTTGAACAGGACAACGTCTGTCGGGGCCGCTAGTATATATATATATGCATGCAAAGTAATAATATAATTCTATAATATAATTTATCTTTTCTTTGCATTATTTTTCAATTTAACTAAATTATTGCCTTGCGTTAGTAAATAAATATTCCTTTTTAACCGAAACTCCTAGTAATCAGCATTTTTTAAAAACGAAATCGTACACTGTTCGCTTTAATAAATGCTGCTCGTTCTAATTTTCCTTCTGGTTTTCGTGAAATTACATCTGGGAATGTAAATGAGCGTCATCTTCCTCCGCAGGATGTATAAAAATGAATTTTAATACATGTTTCTGTTTCCAAATGCCACGCGAAAAAATTTCTTAAAGGATTTTCTCTTCCTTGCATTATAACTTTCTTCCTATTACCCCTATCTCTCTTTCAATTAAAAAAAATGCTTTAATCTATTCTTGTCGGTTTTTATTCTTTTAAATTTATAGTTTCTTCCGAAGCAGAATGTAAATTTTCGAAATAAATATTTTTAAACGGCGAATATGGAAAGGAACTTTTAAAAAAGTTTTTTTTAATTTTTTTGATCGTTTGCTTTGCGTTTTTTTCTTTTCTTTTTAATTTTTTTATCTATCTCATGTTGAAATTTCTCCTCTTTCGTTTCCTGGTTTTAAAATTCTTTTCGTTCTTGGTGTTTTTTTTTTTTAATGGTATGTGATTTCTCTTTTGATATTTTTTTCTTAGTTGAAATTTTAAATATTCCAATTTGTTGTCGTCATATTTCATTTATGTGAGGGTTTTGCTATTTCTTTATAACTTTTATTTTTGGCATTTCGAATTTTTTTTTTTCCATCAGTGGTTATTTTGTTACTGCTGCTGGCATCAGTAATGCTATAACCTCGTTCGTATTTTGTGCCTTCGTAGGATGTTTCTTTGAATGCCTCGTTTTCGTGAAAGTAAAAGTTTTTAATTTTTCTTTATTTTATTTAAATAATTTCTTTTAATGTGTGTATATATTTTTTTATATCAATTGTTATCTCGTCATGAAATTCTAGAGTATTGTTTAAAAACTGCAATTGATACTTCTCGAAAGATTATATATATTTAGGGCTGTAAAAAATTACCCGTTTTACGATGTGTTTCTTGTAGATTAATTTTTATTATTTTGCCATGTAATATGTATTTTTTTTATTTTGAGAACTTTTATTAATTTAGGAGGGTGTTTCATCTTTTCGCTTTTTAAATTTTTAACATTTTTCTTTTACCGTTCAGAATCCAAATGAACTTAGCAAAAATGCTCAGAATTGTTATTAATTTGTCTAGGAGTGCACAGTTACGAAGCTGTCTAAACCACTGGGTCTCAACCTGAAGGGGGGGGGGGTTGTATGCCCTTGGGGAGGCGGGAGTGATATTCGGAGGGGGGGGGTTGCAGATAATTAGCTTAAAATACATAGATCGTAATTTACTGGTCTTTATTACGTTTTTTAGGCCTCTGGGAGGGGAGGTAGAGTGAGCGTACGGTCTTAAAATCATCAAAAATTGGGCCTTGGCATAAGAAGTTTGGGAATCACTGGTCTAGACTCTAGAGTAGTGATTCCTAACATTTTTTTGTGATGGTACACATTTAATAATTTAAAAAATTTGGTGGCACACAAACAATAAGATAATTTTAAAAGAATTTTACTTGGATAATTAATTGATGTACCTTTTATGTACGATCGCTATTTTTTGGTAAAAATTGCATACATAATACGGTCGCAGTGGCGCCACACTAAAGTGGCCCGGCACAGTGGTTGAGAATCACTGCTCTAGAGCAACCATACTCAGTCTTTTTTTTCCCCTCTCTGGTCGCATGTATATGTTTGTTACGTTACGCTGGCCGTAACACAGTACACTATACCTCCTAATATATTAATGCAAAAAATAAAATTCAAAACCTAAATATATTCAAACTTATATTTAGAATTGAGTGCAAATTTTTAATGTTGAGTCGAACTTTTGACTATTAGACAAATCAGGTTTATACTTGCTGTTATACGCTACTCTCAATATATCATCAAGGTAAGAATCAATAAGCCGATTTCCATATACGTTGTTCGCATATTGCAGTTTGGAATTCGCAAAGATGCGTTGGCGAGAACAACGTGAGCAGCTGGTGGCACATTTTTGTATTTTCAGGCACTCATTTCCAAAATTTTGTTTGCAAAAGCACATGCCTGATAAGGAGTATGAGAGTTTTGAGCCTCACATAAAAGCTTGGCGAGACTCAGTTTTTGAGTATCCCTGCTCTAGAGCAGGGGTTGGAAACATTTTTAAGATGCCCGCCATTCAAATTTCGAATTTTTTTAAATATTTGAACAACAGACGCTCGTACTAGCAATGAATCATTTTAGTAAAATAAATTAAAAATCGCAAAACCGTAAAAATAAAAAAAACTGAGCAGCCTGATCTCTCGACAGCGTCGCTCTCCCCTTGCTTCGATGATAAGTACAATAAATGCATTAATAGATGAATTGTCGCTTTGGAAATCGCATATGGAGAAAGATAATTTATCACATTTCCCAAATTTAAAATTAGAAAATTATTGCGATGGAAATGCTACCACTTATTAGTTTGTCAAACATTTTGATTCCTTATTGTAAGAATTGAATACCAAGAATTTATGCTTGTGAATCTTTGTTTTCTAATACGAAACACTTAAAATCAAAGTGCCAATCAAGCCCCATTGACACTTACTTGGACCAATGCCTGAGAACTGCTGAATTCAACTCATGTGCCACATTGCAACGAGTTGACCGCAGATTTGCAATGTCAAATATTGCATTATCAATTTTAAGATTATTTTGTTTAAATTAAAATTTGAATTTATGTATGAAAAATTTATGACGCATTAATATTTTCATGTTTAAATAATTAACCCCCCCCCCTCTTCCTCCTCTTCACCCAGTGGTTCCCCGCTGAACTCCCGCATTTCTGAAATATGCCCTCCTAGTTAAAAAGGTTGCCGACCCCTGCTCTAGAGTCTAGAATAAGACCTGTAGTGAATGTTATGCATGGCTCGTTGACAATAGATGAAGAACAATTAAAAAAGCTAGCCAATAAGCATATATATCAAATACTGCATTAGTGAAGTAATTGCCGTTATAGTTTTATGTATAGTTAAGTAGAGAAAATAAAGTTTTGCTATTCTTCTCCCTATTAGATTGAACTTTTTAATACTGCCGACCACCCTGGCCGACCCGACTACGTTGTTCTAGTCACTCGAATTTCAATTCTAAAGTAGTTCAGGGAGAGCTTTGAATGATGAGCTTTTGTAATCTTCTCAAGAAATTTATTCCAACACATAGACGGACGCACATAAACCATAAACAAAACATTTATGTATTCAAATCAGAAGGTGGGATGATTGAAAATTTCGAGCCGACGGCGACGACACACGTCCGTACATTGTGGCTCTCTGCGCACTTTCATTGTAGAACGCCTCGACGTCAAAACCCTGCCGTTGCCACTAAAAAAAACTCAGGTATTCTATTCTAACGAAACTACCGCGGGTTATTAACTTAGTATTACTTATCGTTGCTTACCTCTCTTGTGTGTATATATGTATGTATGTATGTGTTATGTATATATCTATCTATCTCTCTCTCTATATATATATATACTCGTATATATGTTGTCAAATTTTTGACGCATCTTGGTAATTTTCTGTTTAACCGTTTACTGCTTGTCCAAGTGATATACTGGGTTTGGCGCGCTGCCAAAATTATAACTCGCGGGGACAGATGGACGGACTGTTTTTGCGTCTGAAATTTTCCTTTCCGCAGGACCATTATGGAGGAACGTAATCCTATGTTAAAACTGAACTAAACTGTTGATCTTGAGTCGGCGACATGCGTCACCACGTCTCTTTCTAGTTCAGGAGAGTTTTCATATACGAGGGTCATTTTAAAAGTAACGCACAAATCGGCGCCATTTCGCAATGGATGATACAATCAAACACAAAATTTCGCCATTTGTAATTGAGGACTAGAGGAACATTCATGCGTGTTTGAATGTTTTCTAACGTGTTTTGTTTTGAAGTGACAAATTTTTGAAATTGAGTCTGTAAGTGTCTCGGGTACCGTGACTGTAGAAGATCAAAGATCGTACATCAAGCTTGAAAGTTTGTTCTCGATTGGTTCCTCTATGCTTGACATCCGAACAGAAACAGAAACGCCTAGACATTGCACTGTTTATGAAACCTTTGCGCAATCAATGTTTTTTTACATTAGAATAGTTTACTTCAGCCGTTACTCGAGTCATTAGAGAACTGAACAAAAGTAGCATGCTGCAAGGAATAAAAAATCTTCCTAGATGTTGAGACTCCGTTATTGAGAAGCTGGGGGGGGGGGTTGCTATATAGAAGGACTGTAGAGGAAAATTGTCAGAAATCAAATAGGTATATAAAGAACTAATTTAGTTGGCATTGCTTTTGAAATGACCCTGATATATATTTACATACGTCTTGTTAAAGGAGGCTTGTCAACGTATGAGGAAGATGGGTATTTCAGAGCAATTGCATGTAGGATTTAATCTGAGATAGTGATCTCTGCTGTATATTGCAGTGGTATACGAAATTGTAATTTTCTAATAAAAATTATGAAATTTGCGATGTTCAAATAGCGAAGCTGAATTTTCTCGAAAAGCCTAGAGAAGTTTATGACGTCTTCACCCATACGTATAAAGGCAAGGTCATCCGACATGCTTTTAGTTGAAGTTCCGATGTTATACGTGTCTGTGATTCTTGGTGTTTGCTTTATTGTTAGCAATCTGTTGTGCGATTTTTATTTAGTTAATTGAATTCTTCTAACAATCTGTTCTTAATGAAAAACATATCGAAAAGCTCAGATTCGCGAAATTGCCACTGGCGCGACATAATTTTACGTTTATTCTATTGTAGTTAGTTAGGGGAAAAAAAGTGATAATTTCGTTGTTTTTATTCGAAACTGTAGTCGTCATTGTATTTCTACAAGTAGTAATCAAAATTTTCTGGAAACCAAAAAAATTTAGAAATAGCGTAGTTCAAAAGAATTCTGTTGAAAAACTTTTCTTTACGTACTTCTTATTCTGTTAGACGTTGATTTATGCAGCAATATATTTATATAAAATATTTTTTCTTCTTCTTTCCATCCTTCTTTCGCTTGTGTAATTTGATGCCACTGCCTCTCTCTGAATATTTTCATCTCCTTAGCGTTTGCCTGCCGTGTTTTTGTTGATTTTGTCGAGCTGTGTTTTTTTTTATTTATTTTGTTATCATCGTTATTTTCTTCCCGTCATAGGAGAGTATGAGATCCTCTCTCTGATTTCGGATATTGCCAGTTCCCGAATACAGATACTGGCCGCCTTGTTTGTTATGCGAAAGTTCCTAATTTGTTTTTGTATCGAAATTGAGATATCATAGATATTCAATTGCCTTTTCTCTTCAATTTTTTTTCTCTCTCGTCAATGTTACGTTAATTTCCCTACAATTCTACGATTTTCGTGATATTGGATTGTGTCTCTTTCTTTGTTAAGTGTCGGGAAATATTTTAGGTATAGGCGAAGTTTTTTTATTGTTGGATGAAATAGTTTTGCAGATCAATATCTGCAGTTTGATAAATAATATTTACATCTGATATATCCTCAAGTTTTACAAGTAAATGAGAGACGAACCTTTGTCGATTTTTTATTAACTAAAATTTAAAAAAAAAATTTTTTTCGTCGTTAAAGTGTGTTTTTTCCTGAAACTATTGGGTTTATCTGTAATTTGAAACTGTAAAACGCGACGCACACCTCCTAAATGAATCAAAAAACAATTTTTGTTTTCATCGAGCCTAAGAGTTGCAAGTATTCTACATTATATTTCTTAGTATATTCATCTTTAGCTATAGATGAAAGACGAGGATTGCCCATTTTAAATTTATTGCTGCCAATTGGCCGAACTAAATGGCTAAGGTACTGAGCATGCAGTACCAGAGTCTGCTGGTTTGAATCACGCCATTGACATTTATGTTTGAAGCACTCAGCTTTAAATTGTAGGGCGTAGTTTTTTCAGCTATCATGCTGTGATGCATGACCGGTTCTGTCTATATTAAACCATCCATTACTGCCATCGGTCGATTTAATTTAGAATCTTTTGTCTGTAGCAAAATCATTTTATTTTGAGAAAAATGGTGCCAACTTGTTAGTTTCGTTCTAATGTGTCATTAATACTTGTAAAATTTGAAGAAAACGTTCGAGTTTTTTGAGAGGTTGTACATCAATCAAAAAATGTTGTATCCGAAAAATTAATTTTATAGACACTTAAATTTTACTTCTCAAAATAAGGAATAAATAATTCAACCAAATTTAGCTTCCATCTGTCGGCTTCTTAAGCCGACTTTTGTTCAGAAAAACGGTACCAACTCTGTATAATGCTATTCTCAGAGGCTACAGGTCGAGTAAATAGGAAATGTTCAAGTATTTTGTAAGGGGACAAATCAAACAAAAACACTCATCACCAAAATAATTTTTTTTAGTATTATTTATTTATTTATTTTATTTAAAATTAAAAAATATATATATATATATATTTTTATTTTTATTTTTATTTTTTTTATTTATTTATATATATATATTTTTTTTTTTTTTTTTTTTGGGGGGGGGGGGCTAAACGCAGAAAGGTTCTCTATCAAAATAAGGAAGATCACTTAATTCCGATTTTCGAATAATGAATAACAAGGAATGGATTGAAAATTGAAATTTGTGATTCAATTATCTCAAACTAAACCTTCATTTCGACGCAGTTTTCCAATAATGTGGACTTGTATAGAAGGTAAATTACTCGTAAATCGAGCTGGTCCCTCGTGGTTTGGTAGTATTATAATATGATCGCTGTACTTTTGTTTCGAAGTATATTTAGTGATAACTTCTAAAATTGCATAGAAGACTATATATTCGAGGTATTTTTGAATAAGGTATTTTTAAAATTTCTATTTTACCGAAATTAGATATCCCTCAAAAATAGGCAAACGTATGTAAACGCTGCTGTGTACTAACCCTATTGGAATCTCTCACCTCAATGTTAACTTATGGAGAAAATGAATCCAAGGATAACCGACTTGGATTGAAAGGTATTTAAAAAAAAAAACTGTACACCGTAATAAGAACGAAATTTTACACCTTAGGGAATTTCTCGCTTTTTTAAAAAATGCAAATAATATTTTTTAAATTTACATTATTCGGGGGGGGGGGGATCTGGTCTAGTGTGTTTTAAACGCGCATTAATTCCTATGAGGGACGGAATTTATAAAATGAATTCTGTTGCAAGGTAATGACAAGTTCAGGCTATCTGAAAATACCATTTTTATTGGATTATCAGCATTTATGAAGTTGTCAATAGCAGACACATTTTCTCCATAGGTTTACATTTGAGTTGAGCGAATCCAATAGCGTTGGTACACAGCAGCCTAAAATTTTTACATAAAAATAAAAATAAGATATTTCTAATTTTAGATACTGTATTTTTCAGTCAATTTAACGTGACTACGTCTTAGCCTTTCTCTGCGAGCACTTCGCATTGTGTTTTTACTACCACAAACTTTTTTAGCTGTTATCTAACGTTGTTCTTTATTCTTAGAAAAACCGCGTAAAGAAGCGTTATAATAAATTTTCGCAACAGTATCGTGTAACCGTAGTATCATTATGTTAATTATTACTGTTTAACTTTGCCGGGGGGAAAAATAAAAAAAAACTATCAAAAACTTTATAAGAATTATTCTTCTTACCTTTATAATTTTAATTTCCCTTTCGATGTCTTGAGAAAAAAAAATTTGGAAAAAAAAAAAAAAAACACGGTTTGAAAAAATATTGATAACAGCTTTTTATTTGAATATTTTTTTTTCTTTTTGCGTCGGAGGTATGCTAGTAAAAAGCTGTTTTCGATGAAGTTCTTTTGGGCAATAAGTATAATTAATCAGTAATATTTTTTTTCGTTAAGAATCTTATCTCTTAATTTAATGCTGCTCCTTTGCTGTTGGAACGATGCGTTCATTTTCTCATTTCTTGGTAACATGTTTTTATTTTATTTCTTCGAGTTTTTTTTATTATTGCGTTTATTTTTATTTAACTTTTATATGTATACCAGAATGAGCTTGATTTGTGTTTTAATAACACGGAATGTAAACACCGGGATGTAGTTTTGGTTTTCATTTGTAATCATATATGTGTGTGTGTGTGCATTCAATTATGTATGGATAACAATAAAGCTGCATATGTATTTCCTGGGGATTATTGTGTCACCGTAAGGTCTTAAACCACCTTTGATTTTTTTTTGTCTTTTTGTGTACTTAAAATTAGCATATTTTAAATAAGAAATAAATAAATGATTTAGAAGTTGATGTATTTTATTTCTTATATCTATGATGCCCGGTATAAAGGACTTAAGTAAAAAAAAGTGATTATTAGATATTTGTTAGTATTGATAAGAAAAAAATTATTTTGACTTGTGTAAAAAGGCTTAAGTCTATCACTTTTGTATACAAAAGTACATTTCTTTGTTTCGCGCTGTTTAATTAGCGATAATTTACATTTAAAAAAAATTGCTTTCTACGCATGCTCAGTGACATTTTTAAATCTGGCTTTAGTTACTTACTAAGCACGAGGCCGCTTAAACACATTAATTTGTCTCTGCGCGTTATGATTTTCAGCATTTGGTAATGATGTGTTGAGTATAATTTGCGTATTAGTACATTTATTTACTATCTAGCCGTCATGTTTTGACGGGTACCAACTAGTTCTTTTATAAAAATTCTCCCACAAGTTTGAGGTATGTCTTTATAGGCCAATGCGTCTTATGGTCCAAATATACATTTGCTTATGCACATAAAAAGAATAAATAATTGGTCCAACTTCACAAGAAATTTCATCTGAAATATTTCAGTATATTATAATAACAACACACACTGACATAATACGCTTAGGACACGATCTCGGAGTCAAACTGAATCTTCTAAACTATTTTCAGAAATGCATTAACCAATAGCGAACGAGAAAGGGCTTGTTGATTTTTATGAGCTTTTCTTTGCCACCTGCGTTGCGCGGCATAGCGAGAGTGGTTTGGGCGCGTATAACATACGTTCGTATGCATAAGGCTGTTAACATTCCAAAATAAATATTGTTTATTCCATCTCTAGTATTCGTTTCTCTTGGCGGCTGCTTTCATTACGGCTTACTTCCGGGTAAAGGATGTTCGAGAGATAAAATTCGAAAAAAATAAATTGTAGGAATATTTTATTTTCTTGGCCAGGAACGCACTTTAGAACTTTTAGAATAGAATAACACAAACGACATGTTTCTGCTGCGATTTCATTGCCAAATGCATTTTTATGTTGTAGTGTCTACTTGTACCGTGGTTTTCTGTTTTAAGTCTATCTCGGGTTGGTAACTGATCACGATGTACTATTTTCAAAATGAAATATGGGAACTTCACTGCTAGTTTTCCTCTGAAATTTTCAACAGGTTTCTTTGTTCCTATTTCCTTAATATAGGAACATATAGGAACTTCCTTTGTGGTATTCCTTTGAAATTTTCCACAGTTTCTTTGTTCTTATTTCCGTAGATGGTCTCCAGAATAAAGACTTGCAGAAAACTTGCGGAAAATTCAAGCGTAATCCATACTTCTTTAATTCCAAAGCAAATTAAAAAGGATGACTACATGTTTCGAACTACTAAATAGTTCATCGTCGGGCTGAGTAGCATTACGTGTGATTGTCGTTAAATAGTTCATCGTCGGGTTGAGGAGCATTAGGTGTGGTTGTCGTTAAGAAGTTCATCGTCGGGCTGTGGAGCATTAGGTGTGATTGTCGTTAAAAAGTTCATCGTCGGGCTGAGGAGCATTAGGTGTGATTGTCGTTAAATAGCTCATTGTCAGGCTGAGGAGCATTAGGTGTGATTGTCGTTAAGTAGTTCATCGTCGGGCTGTGGAGCATTAGGTGTGATTGTCGTTAAAAAGTTCATCGTCAGGATGAGGAGCGTTAGGTGTGATTGTCGTTAAATAGTTCATCGTCCGGGTGAGGAGCATTAGGTCTGATTGTCGTTAAATAGTTCATCATCCAGCTCAGGAGCATGAGGTGTGATTGCCACTATGAGCTACTTATAAATGCTATAAACGACAATCACACCTCATGTTCCTCACCCTGACGATTTTTTTTTCGTATCAAAATGCGACGAGTACCGAGAAAACATAGAGTACCGAAGCAGTTTTTTAGCGTCGAAATACGACGAGTACCGAAGTATTTTTTCTAGCGTCGAAATGCGACGAGTACCAAAAAAAAAAAAAGTCTAGTACCGAAGCATGTTTTTCGCGTCGAGATGCGACGCGTACCGAAGCAATTTTTTAGCATCGAGATGCGACAACTACGAAAGCAGACGAGTACCGAGGTATGTCTGTAGTTCGAAACATGGGGCCATTCTTTGCACGTTCTTGGAAATTCATATCAATGGAATTCGGTCTTTTCTGGTCCCGAAATTCTGATCTTAGAAATTTATTTTTGTTTGTCGAACATGAGGACTAGGGGAATTAAATTTCTGCATTTTAATAGGTTCCGTTTTCTTAACTTCCAAGGGATTTATTTAATCGTGCATGTATGACCCAATTCTAAATTCAACAACAACAACAACAACAAATCTATCTTTAAAGGAAATTTTGAGTTTATTTCTGGATTCAGAATCGCTTAAAATTTTAGAATTAGCATAGACGAATTCGAAAAAAAAAATCTAATTACTTCTTTGGTAATTTCATGAGATTTTGTTATTAGTAATGATTATTCTCGAGCAATATTTTGCATTCTTTCATGCGATGTCAAATACTCTTCCATTCTTCCACATAGGAACGATTATTTATTTATGTTCACTCAAGGCTTACGAATGAACGGTTTGTCATTTATCTTTCCCATATTCAACGCAAATCCGCAAAACATATGTTTCTTATTGAACGTACTTAAAACATTAATTTTTCTTCCAGTAATGAACTGCTTAAAAATGAGAATCCGAAAACCGGAATTGATCGCCTGCTGCCCGAAAACGAGGGGGGGGGGGGGGGATGTTTATTTTCTCTGTACATGATTTTATTTTTGGCGCGCGTATATATATAGTTGCCATTTTTTTTCACCATCCTTTTGTTTTATATTGCAGTCTGTTATCGTCTGCGTTTATTTACCTTTTTTTTATATATACCGAAAGCTATTTAAATATCCGTCCATTTTTTTCCATTTATTTCGTGTTGGTTTTCTGGATGCGCTCTTCACTTGTTTTTGAAATTTTTTTTTTAATAATCTGAATATGTAGATTAGGGTTGAGAAAAAAATATATATATCTACTATGGAACTCATTTGTTTAGGGCAAAGAATTTGCGTTTTGAATTCCATTTTTTTTTCTTATTCCTTTTCTGGAATTACGTTTTCGTTATAATTACGGAAAATAACTGTGGATTTGTGGAAAGACTTCCGTTAGTTTCTTGCGCTACTGGATTTTTGTTTTTGTTTTTGTTTTTTGTGCTTCTTTTCGATGGCATTTCTGATTAACGTATTTACGAATAACAATGATTACCTTATTAAAGGGTTCGAAGCTCAAAATTCTCAAAAAAAAAAAAAAAAAGTTTTCTTGGCTTAAAACATATTATTAAAACTATTAGAATCAAATAACGCAAACAGCGTGTTTCTACGCTGATTACTGTTTCATTCACATATTTTTTTATGCTGCACTGTGCATACACATCGTGCTGTACATCTGTACTTCAAGTCTGCTTCTCTTTGAACTGAATTTTTACCATCTTTAAAAGGCTATGTGTAAAATCCCTAGCAAGATATTTTAATAAATTAACATGCGGTGAATTTTGAGTCTTAAATTGTTTCAAAATGAAATTTGAAATGAATCTAATGCAGTACAATCTCGTTTATCCGAACTAACTGGGACCATAGGAAATCCGGATAATAAGCAAAACAAAATCTTTAACTAAGCAGACTTACCATTGATTACTATAAAAAAAAAACTATGTTTGGGGGCGTCCATTAATTTCGTGAGGTGATTTTTCGACCCCCTCCCCTGGTGAGATGTCGTGAGATTTGGCTCGACCCCCCCTCCCCCCCAATCTCACTTGAGATTTTTCAAAATGAGTATTTTTAGTGTAAATACGTTAATCTGTGCTTGATTGCGTTGGATTTATTTAAAAAAAAAGCATAATTTGCTTAATTATTTTTATTTAAGACTAGTTAAGACTAGTATTTTAGACTACTAAGAACGTAGTGTAGAATCACGGTGAGAAAATCGAACAATAAAATACTTAAATAAGAACTACTGAAATTCGTAAAAGAATATTCATTCTAATTCAGTCAACGGGGACTCATGTGTGGTCTCAAGAGTGACTACTGGAACTATTGTGTAGGATTTAGCCATATTTTAGTGTAGAAACATGCTTTACTTAATATAACCCAGTTTTCTCGCAATTTTACACTGTTTCTTGCGGAAAAAAAATTACGTGATATTTGCCGAGATCCCCCCTCTCCCCCACATGCGACTGGGTGAGATTCGGCTCGGCTCGACTCCCCCCAAAACCCTCACGTAATTAATGGACGCCCCCTTTTGTAACAAAATTACATAGTAATGTTTCCAAGACATTAAAAAATGCAAAAATGCCTTTTCACATCAATTCTTAACAAAGAATTGGTAAGTCTAGAAAAGCTTTCGTAAACTCAACAAAAAGCATTTTACTATCATAATTTATTGTACAATCTATGCAGGAACTGTACATTGACACAAACTAAAAAGCGAATAGTTGGCTTACTTGTAGTTACGGCCTTGCTATCATAGTTAAAAATTATCTAATGTGAACATTAAATAAAAATGTCTACCAATCTGATCCAGATAAACTAGGTTTTACCGTATTTTTTAGGTGTACAATGATCGTCATAGACATATTTAAATATTTAAGGGGGGGGGGGAATAAAACAAAATTAGAAAAGAAGGAGCGTTTGAGACCCCCTTAACGTGACAAAATTTACTGCTCGAAATCAGTGAGCAGTCTCAGATTTTCAAAATCAGAGCTGTCCCAAATTTTCCATAACTGAAGCTCTGTTCTCAGACGTCTCGGGCGATCAAATCTGTCAAGTACCCGAATTAAAGTTTCCGACGAATTGTTAAAAAATATTTATGTAATAGAGAACGGAAAATTCTGGATTTATTAAAGACAGTAACCTTTAAATGTTGACTTTAAAACACGTGATAGCGTTTTGTACACTATCCACGTCTATTTCAGCGTCGGAACGTTTTTAGATATATGGGGTTCTCTCAAACGATGTATATCGACTCCTTAAGGTTGCTGTGTACAAACCCTGTTGGATTCGCTCACCTCAATGTTTAACCTATGGAGAAAATGTGTCCAGAGATTGCCGACGTGGATTGAAAGTTTTTTTTTTTAAATTGTACTCCGTAATAGAAAGAAATTTTACACCCTGGGGCATTTTTCGTTTTAAAAAAATGCAAATAATATTTTAAAATTTAAATTATTCGGGGAAGAGATCTAAAATAGTGTGTTTTAAACGCTCGTAAATTCCTTTGGTGGAAGAAATTGATAAATTGAATCCTGTTGCAAGGTGCAGAAAAGTTCAGGCTACCTGAAAATACCATTTTTAATGGATTATCAGCATTTATGGAGCTATAAATAGTAGACATATTTTCTCCATTGGTTGACAATTAGGTAAGCTAATCCAGTAGGGTTAGTACACAGCAGCCTTAAGGTGCCAAGGTTCATTTTTTTTATTAGCCTTAAGGGGTTTTATAAGCTTAATTGTAATGCGTCCCCTTCACCCTGTTTATCCATTATAAGTAGAAGTTTTCAATGCGCAAGCTGCAATAATAATGCAACATACAGCACTAGAAATGTTCCAAAACGTTTTCCAGAATTCCTTTCGGCGGAACTTCGGTCGTAGTTTAACTCGAGACACTTTTCAAAATTAGATTCCCATCACCTGTCTTGACAGCGATTTTCACTGATCCTTCCTCCTAAACTTCACATTATTTTAACGCAGAATTGATGACAGCAGGAGTTCTGCAACTCCACTCCTCTCCTCCGTCGGCTAAAAATTAGCGCGGATGGAACTCATTCTTTGTCGCCACCGAGCGATAGGATGTGTGAAGCTCTCTGTCGTATAAATTAGGAAAAGTCTTCCAAACGAACGTTATATCCTTCAACTCCATCAAGGGAACTGCAGACGATATATTTCACTTCGCATCGGACTGACTGTCTGTGACAATAGATTTATCGTTTGCTTGTGTGTGTTCGGAAAGTTTTCAGAGTGCGTTTTCTTGTTACAATTGTGTTCTAATTTTTTTTTCTCCTTCGTTTTCTTTTTATCCTTGTCTTTATACATCGTCTGCTTTAGGCAAGTAGAAGTGACTGTATGAGGAAGAGGGGTATTTATCTCTCTCCCAAACTCGCTGTTGTAAAGGTTCGAAAATTCTCAGCTTAATGGCTTGTAAGGTAATGTATTAGGGATAGAGGATTTATACTGCTGAAAAGGCATTGCGTTTGCTCGGAGACATTAAAATGAATGTAAATTTCTGTAGTGTGCTATAATTTTGCATACCAAGGGACGCAGGTAAAATTGGTTGTGGTATTTGTTATTCGTAAAGAACATTTTAAGACCTTTCTTTGTTTGTGTACCTAATGTCCCCTGGCCGGAAGTTCCAGACCAGGCTCATATAGGCTTCGGGATGAATAGTGTGGTTCCGGTTTTTATAATAGCATCACAAGTGTCGGAGTCCGAATTGGTTAGGTGAGCACCCCAAGAGGAAGAAGGAGAAAGGTTAATATTGCCAGTCATGCGTCACATAAATGATAGTTGCACATCATACTCACATAATTCAATTCCCGCGCTGGAAATCGTGGCTTAATCGGCTTCTCGAAGATCTTTGTATAAAATTGGCCCCTCCAGCCGCAGACACACAGGAACACACCGAAACTCTCGACAAAACTTTATTTCTCTGAACTGCTACATCATAGTGAGGCAAGGACAATCCGCAAAATCGCACTTGTACCTTGAGGCACGCCTAATAGAGGTATAGTCATGTGACCCTTGAACTCTTGCATTGATTGGCTGGAACCCTGAGATCTGGGCTCTGACAAAATAGAAAACAACAGGGGTTGTATAAGAGGTTACAGGGGTTATATAAATGATGAATGATTAAGTCAATACCTTTGTTCTTGAAATCGAACTACGTAATTAATGAAATTTGGAATTTTGAAAGGGTTTTGGGGTTTTATATGTTATAAATGGGGCTTGTGGCGGCCCAGTGGTACAGCGCGCTGGTTTTCGGTGCTGAGGGTGCTCGAATCAAATCCTGGCGTCGCGCCACGAAAAATGCCTCCGTTCGTGTCGTCCCTTCATAGGGGGTAATGCTGTCCGCCTATATGGTGCCCCCACACTATTTTTTCTTTTATAATTAAAACTGTGAAATAAAGGTCCACCTTCGGAGAAGTTTTTAAAAATATTTTAACTTGTTTCTTCATTTATATTTCATAGACATACGCCATTAAATCTTTAAAAAAAAGTGTAAAAAATAATAGATGAGTGGGAAAAAATTTTAAGAAGAGAATTTTTGAAAATATTCTAAAAAATTGGCACTTTTAGACATTGATAATTTTAAAGTAAATGAAAATATTGATATTTTATAAAATTTATGACAATATTTCCTCCAGCAATAAAATTGTCGAATAATATAGAGGAGGTACATTTTCATCGTCTGGCGCGATTTTGAGCGGCATCGTTTCAATTTCCTGTTTCCAAAGTGTCGTCTTCTATGACGTCACGTTCTTTGAATCGCAGCATTAACTTAAATACGACGCTTAAGAAATTCGACGTTTGAGATAAGTAACAGAAATCTTATCGCGTGACCAACTGGAACAACTCGCTGATCTTAACGTTGTCGCTTTATAACTTTAATTCGATTAAAAAGTGATGAATTTTAAATCAGCTGATAACGTTGCTTTGGAAACTGAAATTTTGTGGTTAAAGTGAGATTGTGTATGTGTGGAGAGGGAAGGAGGAGATGTGCCGCAGAATGCTGTTTGAATGTTTTCGTAACTGAATTGGATTCTTCTTTTCCAGAATCCGATTGTGAGAAAACATTAATTATTGCGACAAAAGAAGCGCAGGCAGTCTTCCATTAACAGTTTTTTTAACGATGTCAAAAATTATCGTCGAGTGCTTGATGAAGAGTTTTGCATTTTCGATGTTCATTGTCTTTTATGATTGAAATTTTAATTACGAAAATGATAATGTAAGGTGTCCGTAAACGGCATTTTAGATTTTAAAAAATCGATGTTTCACTTATACAGAGGCTGTTCACACATTTTTTAGACGATGTATATTGTACTCACAAAACTAAATTACATAAAATTCTTGTGTTTTAAATGTTCTATTTGACATTCCTTATTCTGAACTATCTTTCGACACCGCAATTTCTAGGATAATGCCTTTTGAAGTGTCAGAAGAGGTATTCTATCCCATTCCTCCTGAACAGTTTTCCAGAGTCCTGTAAGGGTTTTGGGACGACGTTTGGATAATGCAGATTTTAAAAGTCCGAAAGCACAAAAATCCATAGGTGAAACATCGGGAGATTTAGTAGGGATATCAGTGAAGGGTATGGCCTTGATACCAGTTTTTTGTTCCATTTCTTTTAGGAAATTTACAGTGGATTTTGATGTGTGACTGCTACCTTTGTCCTGATGAAGTCTCAAAGATTGATGGTACTGTGGGTAAAGCGATGGTATTTCATTCAGAAAAATTGGCGATAAAATATGTTCCTGATAGTATTTGGAGTTAATCTTGACATTTTTTTCCACTCTCTTTATTTTTAACTTGCCATTGTAAGAAAAACCAGCAACAATCATGAATCCCTTAGAAAAACTTTCTTTCGATTCTTTGAACCATGTACTTACATTTTTTTCTCCCCTTTTATGATAATAAATGGCTCTTTTTTTTGTTGCAATCATTTAAATACACCCATGATTCATCTATTGTTACGACTGTTTTCCATTTTTCTTTGGATAAGTGTTTCTCATATAGAATTCTGCAGCGTGTCCTGCGTTCAGCGATATGATTTGGAAGAATAATACATTGCGAATATGCACATTGCGTTTTTTCGCTTTCTTAAGATTTAAATCAACGTTTATCATTTTGTTTACAGTGGACACCGAGCATTTTAATGATTTTGCAACTGTCCTTTGTCTAGGGGGATTTTCTTTTAACATTAAACAATGTACCTTTGCAATAGTCGAAGATGTCCGTTTTTTCCTTGGATACTTGTTTAGAATTTTTGTCCAACTTGAGGCTCCAATTTGACGTTTTTTTCCTTTCTTGTTGACGATATTACCTATCGACGCTTTAGATATCACAAAACCATGACTCTCACATCGTTTTTGGATAACAGAGTATGCATATTTCTCTTCGGAAAGAGCAGAAATGTAGCCTTCGAACCACTGCTTTGTTAAAAACGCCATTTTGAATAAATGAAAACTTTCAAGCCGCAGACGATAATTTTGACTTTTAAAAACATAGTACAATTGCAATTATTTCTTTTGCAGCAAACGATTTTTTATTACCGCTTACCAAAATCGTCTAAAAAATGTGCGAACAGCCTCTGTACAATAATATCAAAGCCCTAATCGTTTATCGTTCTAATTCTGTTTGAATTCTGTTTCTATTTTAACTAAAGAGCCTAGTAACAGCAATTTCTATTACAGTTGTCAAAGAATTTTATAACCAGAAGTAGATTTATGGGGGCACGGTACCTTTAAGCTTGTCGATATTGCTGAAAACATAATCATGTTCGAACTAATCAAACTTTAATAAAATTACAAAAAAAAATATCGTTTTCAATTGGTATTTGATAATCACATTTTGAATTATATACTCTGCTAAAATGAAAGGTTTTGTTCGTAAATTAATATTTTTGTTACATGTTTAGAAAATGGATATGAGTCTATGAAACGGAATGCCTTAAATCGCTGCGCGCACCATAAAATATAAAAATATGAACACAGAAATAAAATGGTCATTGTAATATATTAACAATGCACCTATCTTTAATTTAAAACCAAAATACTTGTAAGAAGGTATTGATTAATTTTTAAATACTCATAAATTGTAAAAATTTCACAATAGAAAAATTTTTTTACAAGTTTTTTCCTTGAAAAACAAATTAATTAAAAAAAAATTCTAATTTTTTCGTTTTAAGTCACAGATTGCACAACATATACATATGGTTAAATTTTTATCAATATTGTACTAATAGTTTACTAGTAACAGTGCGCACAATGTCAAAAATTATGCCGTTTTGAGAAAACTCAATTTAAAGTTTCACTGTCACTTTTACCTTTTATTTATTGAACTGAAATAGCTCAAAAGGCTCCCGATACATAAATAGAACCTTCTTTTAGAAGATTATTTTCATTTACTTTCTTTTCCTTTCTCCTTTTAGCTATTCGAGCCTCTAATGTCACTCCTATTTACCACCCCTTAAGAAGGTCCTGTGCCCCCTTATCTCAAAATGATTTTTTTTTCATCCTTTCTCTTGACACAAAACATCCTAACGTAAATAGTTATGCATGAAATGCCTTTAAAATTTTGAAGAGTTGCTCTTCAAATATTTATAAAGGGAATAGACTACGTTCATCATTCTAGATTAATTAGTTTTTAACATATGATTACGTTCCTCCATAACGGCCCTCCAGAAAGCAAAATTTCAGACGCTAAAACCGTCCGTCGTCGCGAGTTATAATTTTGGCAACGCGCCAAACCCAGTCTGTATCGCTTGGGCAAGCAATAAACAGTTAGGTCCTGTTCACATAGGAGTGCGGTAGCGGAAGCGTTAAAGTATTGAAATATATTTAACCAATGACAAACCTCCAAACGATTGGCAACGACAATTTTCACGCCTATGATTGGTTTATTTCCGTCTCAGTGCCATCTTTCCTTTTATGCTTCCGCTTCCGGAATCCTTTGTGAACAGGCCCTAAAACAGAAAACTACCAAAATGTGTCAAAATTTTGACCTACATACGTACATATATATATATATATATATATATATATATATATATATATATATATACACAAAAGAGGTAAGCAATGATTAGTAATCATACGTTATTATCCCGTGGTAGTTTCGTTAGAAGAGACCACCTGAAATTCTTTTGTTTTATTTACATTAGTAAGAATTGCAAATGACAAATGAATTTTAAGCAATTTTTTTTGTACATTGGTACTTAAACTGCTACAGCTTCTGAGATAAACATATCTTCAGAATACTCTATTCTCTAGAGAAAGTTATTCTCTTCATTCTCCAATTTATAAAATGATAATATATTTGTTTGTTTATTTTGAGTAATCATGCTTTGGAGAAATGTCGAATTGGCACACATATTTTCCAGTTTTTCTCTTTGAAAAAATTATTTTAATGTAACAGCTAAAGTTTTAACTTACATCTCGTTTTAAACAATAGATAAAAAAACAAAATTTAAAAAAATTTTGAAAAATCACTCCCGAGTGTGTACGGATAGCTTAACACCCAAGGTTAATATAAACCTATTATTACATTCAAAATTTTAGTGTAATGATAGGTATATATAAACCTAAATAAAAATTTATTACATTTATTACATTACGTTTATATCTTTATTAATGATTCATTTTATTTTCTTTATGAAAGCTTCTTAACAATTAAACTATGGCGTTATCGTATTTGTGAGACTTATTAATCAGTGATTTTATGACATAAAATGTGACTCTTTTAAGACAAAAAGTTCATTGTTATTATATTTTATTATTCAAATCCAATAACTTAAATTAAGCGGTTCGAACAATTTTTAAATGGGGGGGAGGGGGGAGTTAACGAACTGTGATAGTTTCTGATCCATTGCTCCATTATCGAATTCCAAGATTGCCACTTGTTCCAGAGCGCCGGGGACAAAAATTTTACATTTAATTCACTTATGGCTTAATGCTCCTGCAAAATACCTGTTCCACACGTTTAGGAGAATTTTCATTAACCGTTGTTTTTATCTTTTACCTCCCCTATTTATCAGTCGCTTGGAAACACCTTAACCCAGAGCAAGGATTCACTAATACAATCAGGGATCGAACGTTACCTCCGGCTCCACTCCCCCCCTCAAGTACTTAGAAAAGAATCTTCCTTTCCTCCTTAATTAGATTGATGGAAGAGTTGAGGCGTCTTCCTCCTTCTTTCGGTGTTAAATAAATATCAGACGATTGTGTGCTCTGGTGGGAATATTCGATTCTCAGAGTGGGACGTTCCCGAGAGGTGGGCCCGTCACCTTTGGATCGTCTGCTGGTGTTTGGGGGTGAATTTGTGTTGGGAAGTTAGATAATTGCTGCTGAGTTTAGAACATGGCTTGTTTAATGATTTAAATTAATTACACGTTAGGCCTCGAGATTATCGTCTGGCGTAATTATCTTTAAAATACTTTTGTTTGTGCTAAAACCGGAGCACACTCAAAAGTGATTTTGTTACGCATTTTCGAACTCAGGCTGCTGGGGTAAAAATAGGTGGAGGAATTGTTAGAGTACTTAAGGACCTACTTAAGTTTGTTATGCAATAATGGATTTCCTTTTAATTTTTATTAGTTCTTAATGCTTTTATTAGATACTTTAATTTTTATGTTAATTTAGCGTTGGAGAAAATTAGATTAAGCATTCCTATATATATATAAACATGTAAAAAGATTCCTATGTATATGTGTGCATCTCTCTCTCTGTCTCTCTCTCTCCATATATTTATCTATCTATTATAAATAAGAAAAATATTACTCATCTTCAAATAAATTTATCTCCTTCAAAATAATCGCCAAAGGAGTCTATTCAATTTTTCCAACGTTTCTTCGAGTCATCAAAACACTGTTTATAGGTGTTGGTACAAACCGTTTGCAAAATACGCGTAACATTTGATTTGATATCCGAGACGTTTTCAAATCTCTGTCCTTTCATGGTCATCTTAAGATTTGGAAAAAAATCAGCTGGCGATAAGTCGGGAGAATATGGTGGGTGATTTATCACTGTAATTGAATGCTTAGCAAGATATTGTTGTACAGAAATTGCTGTATGGGGCCTAGCATTATCGTGTAAAAGAAACCATTACCCAGAATCATATATATATATATATATATATATATATATATATATATATATATATATATATATATATATATATATATATATATATATACTATATATACAGGGTGTCCATAATTAAAGTCCCACTTTCAAAAGGCTGCAAAAAAAGAACCACTGGTCAGAATGACTTCAAATTTGAACTGAATATACTGGAAGAGGGGGGAAACGATTTGGTATAATAAAAAAAGTTCCAAAATGTATCAATAGATGGCGCTGTAACATTTTGGAACCTTTTTTTTTAAATCGTTTCCCCCTTCTTCCAGTATATTCAGTTTAAATTTGAAGTCATTCTGACCAGTGGTTCTTTTTTTTTTTGCAGCCTTTTGAAAGTGGGACTTTAATTATGGACACCCTGTAAATAAATAAATAAATAAATATATATATATATATATATATATATATATATATATATATACACACACACTCCGGACAAACTCCGTCTACGTTGGAAAATAAACGTTTTCGAGCGTTATACGAGTATATCTACTAAGGAAGAAGTATTGATGATCAACTGTTCAACCTCATGCTAGCATCTTGATTTCTTTAGCTCTGGATGCTGAACGCAATTAATCTTTCTTTTAATTATAAATATGTATATATCTCCTTATGTCAACTGATATGAAGTTCCGATATTCGTTCTCTTTATTATACGTAAATTCTAACTTTTAACGTTTATTTATCGTCTATTTATTTCATAATGAGCATTGTACATTTTACGCAAAGGCCGTTGTGACCTCCAAGTTTTGCCATTGGGACAGTACTAATTATACCTTGTGTTTGCGAAGCACGTTTTATTGTGTTTTAGAAACTAATTGCAGATGCCAAGCTGCTACACTCATCAAATCAAGAGAGTTGATATTATCTTTAATATAGATTTCGCGTGGCTGTCGCGTGTGAGCGTCCACCAGATGGATCATATTCTTATCAACTTTTTATGTGCTATCTAACGCTCCGATGCCTGGAAAGTAAACGCGAACGATTTTTCACAGCAGTCATCGTCAGCCTCGTTTTGCGTTTTTAGCTTTAACGACATTACCTTTTTTTTCTTTCTTTTGTCTTCTTTTTTGAGATAAAACTTGGAAAGAATGTATACATAAAAAAAAATGAAATAAAAAATGTTGGTTGTCATCAAACACGAGAAGGAAGATAATGCTGCCAAAATTTTTCACAACGGTTTGGGATTGAGGGGATAAGGTCAGAGGGCGTTCTGCCCCGAAGCCTAATTGAAAAAATTCTTAATTTGTTGGGAATAAATAGATAAATCACGTGACAATTTTTTTAGGCCTGTCTCACATTATATAAATAACTATCTGAATACCCGTGCTTCGTTACGGAGTACAATCAAATTAAATACAATGGTCAATGTATGCAATTAAAGCCAATATATATATATATACACAGTGGCTCCCAAAAGTGTTCGTACACTTACGATTTTCAATGAAATAGGGGTCTATCCATTAATTAAAATGAATATTAGTAATAGATATTAGTAAATATTCTAATTCTTCGTTGAATTAATATTTCCGAATGGCTATTTAATAATAAGATCTATATTATCTATTCTTAACAAAATTACATGAAATATTTTGAAAACATAGTAATACTTTATTTTTACGAAACCAGTAATCAAAAAGTAACAAACACTTTTATCTCACAAAAGTCATCGTACACTTGTAAAAAAATCTCTACATATTAGTAAATATTCTAATTCTTCATTGAATTAATATTTAGAACGATATCCTTTAGCATCCACAACAGCTTTTATACGTCTGGGATTAGATTGCACTACTTCTTTTGTAATTTCTGCATCAATGTTCATCCATTCTTCCATCATAATTGTTTTTAGTTCGCTTTTCGTGTGAATGTCGCGTTTTCGTACTCGAACCTCCAGTTCTCTCCAGATATGTTTTATTGGGTTTAAATCTGGCCACTGAGGTGGTGTTTTCAAATCTTGTGGACAGTTATAGAGACACCAGAGGCGAACGTTGAGAGCCGTGTGCTTAGGATCGTTATCTTGATAAAAAACAAAGTTGTTTCCAATACCCAAATTTTGGGCTGATAATTTTAAATTGTCTCTTAAAATATTTTTATAAACAGCACGATTCATTATGCCATCAATAAATACCAAATTACCTAGTCCTGATGCTGACATGCACCCCCACACAAGGACACCTCCACCGCCATGTTTAACTGTTCCTACTAAGTTCTTGGGATTAAGTTTCTCATTTTCTTCTCCATACAATTATACGCCCATCGGAACCAGAAATGTTAAACTTGCTTTCATCGGTAAATAAGACATTATTCCAATACGTTTGGGGGTTATTTATCATTGATAGAGTGAAGGAAAGCCTAAGCTTTCTCTTTTTCTCACTCACAAAAAATTTTCTACCGGCAGAACGCCCATGTAATCCAGCTGCACTGAGAACTCGTCGGACAGTTTCAGGTGAAATTGAAGTAGAAAATGTTTCATTAAATTCTGCATAACTTTATACAACAGCCAAACGTGGATTTTTCACAAATTTTCTAATTATATATCTCTGATCACGTTTTGTTAACTTTGCCGTACGACCTTTTCTTACCTTGTTTTCGATCCGATTTTCTTCTTTAAAGCGTTTTATCACATACTGCACAGTAGAATGGGATAACTTAAGTAATTTAACAATATTCCGAACTGATTACCACTACTCTGATGAAAAATAATCAAATTTCGAATGCTGTTAGTTGTTTCTATACGAGTACGAGCCTTTTTTAAATAATAAATAGAATATTACGAAGTAGGCAAGCAAAAATTAAAGCCAAATGATATTTTAAATGCCACCACAATTCAAAAATAAAAAGTGCCAGACGACAATTTAAATTATGAATTTATCCGAAAATATTTCAGTGTACAATGACATTTGTGAGATAAAGTTTTTGTTATTTTTTGATTACTGGTTTCTTAAAAATAAAGTTTCACTATGTTTTCAAAATATTTCATGTAGTTTTGTTAAGAATAGATTATAGATCTTATTATTAAATACCCATTCTGAAATATTCATTTTAATTAATGGATAGACCCCTATTTCATTTTAATTCGTAAGTGTAAGGACACTTTTGGGAGCCACTGTATATATTTATAATAAATACAACGGTCAATGTATGCAATTAATGAAAATATATATATATATATATATATATTTATAAAAAAAATCGTAACGGATATTTTTGTAGACAAAATAATGCAGAAGAAAATATTGAAATTAAATATAATAGAACATATTAATGAATATAGTACAGTTTGAGGAACATTTCTTTTACTGTAATTTTTTTTTTTTTTTTTTTTTTTTTTTTTTTGATAATGTCCAATCGCCTGCCGCATTAGAAAGAAAAAAAAAATTGTGAATATATTTCATTCACGAAAAGAAACCATGTGTTCAGCATTTAATAAATTAAATTCTAAAAATTAATTTTAAAAAATGCACCAAAAAATCAAACTGGATGTAAAGGTTCGAAAAAGGAATTATAAAGGGATTTTTATGATCTTTCTCGTGTTATAAATTTTATAACCATCAGATTATTATTTTAAATGTTAACTTTAAAGAATGTTACAAAAACAGCTTAAAAATTGAATTTTTAAACATCTACGAAGAGTTTTCAAAAAATCTTTCTTATTGCACCCCTACACTATAAGAAGAATTGCCATGCAAAATTTCAACCCTTTAGGTCCATCGGTTTGGTCTGTGCGTTATCTGTCAGCCAGTCAGTCACGGAACTGTACAGATTTTTTAATACTGTGCGTTTGTGACATCTCGTTTATGAAACTTGTGGAATTTGCATAGCACGGTACACAAGTTTTTAAAATCCACTATAAAAATACAAAGTATTTATTTCGATTAATTTAATATAATTATTTGCCAGACCGATGAGATCTAGGTCTGATTGTCGCGAAGGACAATTCATAGATGAAAAGTTCAGTATTTGTTATAAATAAGGGATACAACTGAAATTTTCCAGAAGAACGTCATGGTTTGCTGAAAATGTATCCCAAGAATACAGGCCCAAAATTGAATGAATATATATATATATATATATATATATATATATATATATATATATATATATATATATATATATATATATATATATACTGGGGATAAACTATATTTTTTACTGGGGATTTTAGGAAGCTGTGTATTTTCTGTTACTTTTTTTATTAAACATTTCTAAACAATAAGGCTGATTTGTTATTCTGTGAGAAAACATTTTTTCATGTTACCAATTCCTATGACCATACTTTAGATTTTTCCGTACCTGAAATTAATGACACGTTAGGCCTTGAGATTATCGTCTGGTGTAATTATCTTTAAAATACTTTTGTTTCTGCTAAAACTGGAGCATACCGGAAAGTGAATTTGTTCCGCCTTTTCGAACTAAGGCTGCGAGAGTAAAAATAGAAGTGGAATAATTATTAGAGTACTTAAGGGCCTATGTAAGTTTGTTGTGCAGTAATGGAGTTCCTTTTAATTTCCATTAATTCTTAATGCTTTTATTAGATAGTCTGATTTATGTTGATTTAGCGTTGGAGAATATTACATTTTTCTCCAACGCATTTTTTTATCTATCAGTAGGGGGGGGGGGAGTCACAGTGACTGCCTAAATCTCAATCAAGGGCTACTTTAGGGCTGTGAATAATAACAATATATAAAGAATCTAAAATTCAGTAAGTCCTCGAATACCGCCCCATCTGTAAGTTAGAGAATTCATCACTTTGGTCATGCAATATTCATCTGTTATGAAGGATTCAAAATAACGTCATTATTTAAACCAAAACTAAGGTTTATTTTGAGATAATTTAAATAAATACTCAGTACACATATGTCATTCAAAATTCAAGAATCGTATTTAATAATCACTTGCTATTATGAAAAGCAACTTGTCAAGATGGAAGCATCTTTTTGGTGGTTTGCCACTATTATATATAATCGAATATTTTCCTTTAAAAAAAATCGGTTTGAAAAAAGACAAAAAGGAAATTAGGTGTAATATCTCACGAAAAAAAAATCCTAATATTAGAAATTGATAGTTTTACGTTCGATATGTATATAGGCCAGAAATCTATTTCCATGGCCTCAAAATTAAGGACGGTAATACGTGAATAATAGTTCTTGAAAACACCTCCTCACTTGGCTGGTGTGCTTGAGTTTGTTAAATTACGTCTTCCTCGAATGCTGCCGCCGACTTCCGTACTTGCCTCTTATTAAAAATATTCTACGGTATTTTTTTTTAATGTCATCGGTAATTAAAAGAAGAAGAATGCCGAGTTATAATGACACGTTAACTTAACTGAAGTAGTGAATTTTCTAACTGAACATTTCTAAAGCGAATTTCATTCTTTAAACACGTTTTAATTTCGTTGCGTTCTCGCCGTGTCTCAGAAAAGTTTCACGTCTGCAAACCACGGGCATTTCATTTCCATTAAAAAAGCGCACCGTCCGTCAGCGACTTGGAAAGTTCCTTTCTTCCCCCATCTAGTTAGTTACGCAAGATCCTCGCTGATTCCCCTTACATTAAATGAATTATCTCACTCCGGAAACTAGTTCTTTTTAAACCAAGTCGTTACTATTCTCTTTTGTTTATTTTTGTGTGTTCTCCCAGCCATCTCACAGTTTAATTCGTAGACGACTCAGAAGGAACTTCCTTTCTTTATTTATATATATGAAGAAATGTGCGTTGCAAGTGGATACTTAGAGTTTAGTCGTGTTTGCGGAGCATATAATTAGCTGCGTCTAGCCTGTTTGTTTTAACGCCGTGGTAGTTAAGAATACTATGCCAAAAACGACATTCGTGTTATGACAACGCTGGCTGTTCTCGTCGCATTGTATAGGCAGGTGTTTTTTGTTTGTTTGCGTAACGCTACAAACAAAAGTTTGAATATTTAGGGTACTCTGCACGTTTGGAAAAGATTGTTTGAAGTTATTTAAATTTTGCCTCCACATTCACCATTTGTTTTGAAGTATGGCTTAAAACTTATTGTATAAAATGTTAAAAAAAATATTTTGAAGAAATATTTCGTGTATTTGTGCACGTTTCGAAACAATTGAAGATTCAGTTTTGAAATAAGACAAACTTTATTCTACACAATTTTTTTTCTTAAAATTTAAATAAATAAATAAATAAATATATATATATATATATATATATATATATATATATATATATATATATATATATATATATATATATATATATATTTACGGTAATTTTACACGTTTGGAAAAAACTTTTAAATTTATTAAATGTTTAAAATTTGCCTCCACAGCTACACTTCTTTTTAAAAATTTGACTTAAAACTTTTCAACAATGTTAAGAAATAAGTTTCTTTTCTAATATGGTTTTATGTATACGTTTTGGATAAAATTGTTTGAAATTTTAATTTTGTCTTCTTATCCTTATTTTGTTTCGAAATATCACTCAAAACTTGTGGTATTACGTCTATTAATTTTTTTCTTTTTAAATTTCATAACAATTTTTCTAAAAAGAAAGTTTTTAAAAAAGTGTAAAAAAACTAGGATTTGGTTAAAATACGATAGTTCTTATCGAAAACTGTTCTCTTTTTTTTTTTTGGGGGGGGGGGGATGTATGTGTTAGATTAATGAAGGACATATCACTTCTTGTAGAATGTAGTTTTTTCCGCCTTTATTTATTTGGGGCTGTGTTGCGGCTAAAGCACTAAAGTACTGAAATTTCCGTATAACACTGAGAAAGCATAATGAAACTTTAATTTGTAATTTTAAGTTAATCAACTATCAAATCATTAAATAATAGGCCCAAAAAGTGTTTTCAAAGTAAAATCCGTCCAATGAATTTAGGGCTCGACTATTTGGTTTAAAATTCTTAATTAATAAATTAATGATTAGTAGATTAAAATTATAAACTACACACTTTGTATTTTATTTCTGTGAATTTCCATTTCTAATGAAAAAATAATTATGTTCGGAATGTAATTATACAAAACGGACATTCTTCTGACAGTTCAATTTCGCTATTCAAAACTTTCATCTTTGATCTTGGCATCTTTTCAACTTGATCAGGTAGTAGCTATCTCTCAAGGTGTGTTGTTCATTTTCGAGATAGCGTGTTTGGTTTGTTTGTTTCAGTACTAAAATATATTGTATTACATTAAAACTCAGTTCGGACAGACTTAATTGAAAAATGAATCTAGAAGTAGGAAGAATCGAGTACAAAATAATAAAAAGTTAATAAAATTATCATGAAACGATTAAAAGTTCAAATAAGAAGAGATATATTCTTAACAGTTCACCACTTTACGTGTTATTATGAACTTTTAAGGTTGTTTCACTTTCAGTCTCAAAATTCTGTGGCATGTACTTTGAAATCTTTAATTTTGCGAGAAAGGTTTTTTTTCGCTCCAATTGCGCATTTTGACGGTAAGCATGGTGACATCATTTTTCGACATAAAATGATTTTTATACCGAACACTTTTCTTTGATAAATTCTTCGACACAGAAGAACATGTTACGGTTGATGTATGTAGTTGTATAAACAACAGTTATCTGTTGTTTTATTCAGACCGTGCGAGTCAACGGCAAACGTTGTAACAATTGTTAGGTAGTTTATAACGGGACTAGTACATAAAAACACCCGATTTCTTTTTACTGTTGAGAATCCATTTGCTCCCTTTTCTTTCAATTAGCAGTTAGGTGGTAATTTTGGCGGAATAATCATTTGGCTAATGTAAGTATTTAATCCCGTTTCACCCGTAGTTGTGTAATTTCGTGCTGAACTTTTGGCGAGGCAATTTCCTGTAGTAATAATGAAAGTGGCATAAAATACCTTTACATTTTTTTTTTGTTCCGATATATGCGAACATATTGTTTCGCGTTTCGTTTCATTTCCACATTTTGGCGGTAAACGTGACCAGAAGGTTAATATGTAGCCAATGAAAGTACACTACAATCCATCTGTATATCTTTGCATATGTTGCAGTTGAGAAATTCTGTTTTTAAATCTTGGCGATAGCATTTTCCTGTGATCAGTTTAATTCACTATGACCTCATCTTTTCTCGCACAGTCTTTTGTTTTCATGCAATTTATTGAGATGATAAAATTTGGCGATAAAAGGGAGAGATTTTAATGTTGCCTGTGTAAAGTAATACAATAACCTGTTTTAAATTGTATGAGGAGGAATTTGTCATAAATGCTCAGACATTTTAGAAGCGAAATTCATCTGAGAGAGATATTTTAAAGATCTGAGTTAAAATCACCGAATGACCATGGCTACCTACTTACCCTTATTAAAATTCACTTTTCTGTTTTTCTAATACAGAGGTGGGCAAAATAAAAAGCCTAAGAACCATTTGCGATTGTCTCCACACAGAGCCAAAAACAGAAGGTTATATTTAAGAAATTAATTTTAAGCGTTTTTCTTAATAACGTTTTTCTTAATAACGTTTTTATAAAATATTTCTAATGTTCTTTTAAATATATCATTCTCTAGTTGTTTGAATAATTAATATTTCTAATTATTTTGTAGTTTTAATCTTTAATAATTATTTCTTGAAATAGTTTTGCTAAATTATTAAAATCTGGCCTATAATGCGTTGTTGCAGTTCGCAGCAATTCAATTAAATGTTGATTTTAGCCACTGTAAAAAATAAAGCGTGAAATAGGAAAATTTATTTTAAAAAAATTTCAGATAACAATTTGTAAAACATTCTTGTATAAAATAGAAAAATTGGTCTTCGAAACATGAGCTGTAAAAAGTGAAAGAAGCCGCAAATGAGCGACAAAGAGCGGCTCACGATCCGCTGTTCGGCCACCCCCGTTCTAAAACTTCGTGTTTTATGTTTTGCCTACGTTATATTTAATTTGGAGGAGTAGTCCATATTTTTCTGCATCTCGTTTTGTTTAGTATTAAATCTTGTATTTTTATCCAACCGTTTTGCGAACGAAAGACAGTTTTTGCGGGAGACGAGGGGGTGAGCGGGGAGGGGCGGGGGCGAGGTTAGAAAACAAAAAAATGCATTCAAAAATTTCACTCGTGTAAATAATCCATCCATAAAACAGTTTATCTCAACAAAAGTGGAAACATAGTCTACATTTATTAAACATAATGCGTGTTTTGACAGCTCGTATTTGTTTCAGAGCAGACGATTTCTGCCCGCCCCCTTTTATTTTTTTCCTCGCGCGTGGAGGGAGGAGAGAAAAATTCCTCGCGGGAGCGTTTCCGCTACGTGTGCAAAATTTCTCGTACACGTGAACCATAAATCTAAACACTGAGGAGAAACAAACAAAAAAACAATGCCACACTTCGTTCGCATACGTATAAAGAATACCCACACATAAAAAGCAGGACGTGGCACAATTTACATTTGCATCTAATGTTTTGGCAACACCTTTCAGATCCGAGGTAACAAAAAAAAAAAAAGAGGGGGTTGTGTATTCCTATATTTCTGGGATGAAGTACAGCGAGGGATTGTGTGTGTGAGGGGGGGGGGGGGGTAAGGAATAAAACATCTGAAAGCTTTTGTATTATTCATACTGAAGTCCTACAGACACATTTTTCCCAGTGGGGAGCTCTGAGAAAACTTTTCGTTTGAAAACTATATTAATAAAAATATATTTTGTAAATTCTATGCAAAAGATGCAGTGTTTTTCCAAAGTCTATAAATGCATTTTGTGTGCCTATGTTAAATTCTGTTATGTGTGGATTCTACTTTAATGCTTTTCTTATTTCCTTTTCGAAAGTTTTTTTTGTTATATTTAATTTTTCAAAGCATATATTATATATTTTTTTTTATCTCTAAAATGTATTTATTTCTCTTTTTTGAATATTTCCCTCCCATCTTTTATTGCTTTAATACAGAGTGTAGGGTATATAACGGAAACATGCTATGCAATTGACATTTTATATATACATATATTTATTTTTTAACACTGGGGGGAAACAGCATTTCGTGTTATAAGAGAATTATGTAAACAAATTTCTCCCCTGAATGAAAAACTGGGTAATAAAATTCTTTCACATTATACTGCAAAAACCCAAGGAAAATAGGTAAATAATAAATGTGAATGAAAAATTTTTTATTTTAAAGGCAGAAAAAATAGCGTAGATGACATTTCTTTGAAGGTATCTTTTTTTGTTTTATCTTTTTCTTTTTTGTAAACTGGAAGAGCAGCGTATGTTTTGAGACATGAAATACTTTGATACAGTGTTTTTTTTTAAATGAATTTTTCTTATACATGCGTTATAAAAGCGACACAAAAGTTTCAAAATGAAGAAAAAAAGGTAATGTACGCATGGTCTGAAATTGTTTTGATCTTCTTTTAGCAACTGTGTTTGTCGTCTCGGGTTGCTATGAATAAATAAAAGGCCCTATAAATTTTTTACATAATTCTGTACTATCATTTTTATTTAACAGAAGATATGAGGGTCTGCTGTTTTACCGATCGCATCTTATATCAACGTCAGGAATCCTCTATCTTTAATGAAACCTGATTTTTGAAGTATCTTTACTGACATGTTGTTTACTTACTACAACTGAAATTTATTAAGTTTTTATTAAAGATATAGCATATATAAATTTTGCATTGATGGGGCAGTACTCAGAGCTGTTGTCTAGAACTAGGTATTGTCTAGAACAGGGGTTTCCAACTTACAAGTGTCCAAGGGCCGCAATCGAAAACACCTGTCTAGTGGCGGGCCGCAATTTAATCAGGACCATACCCAGGACTTTTTTTTTCTTGAGGGAGGGGGATTTGGAGGATTTGTGTATAGTATGTACTATGAAATTTTTAAAAATTCGAGGATGAACCCCCAACAACGACCTTGATTATAACTGGCCAACTTTCGTTAAATTACACAGACACACACAAAACAGTCAAATAAGAAGTGGGTATTTAAATAAGAAGTGGGTCCAATAAGAAGGGGGGGGGTATGAAATAGAACATAAATGGACACCCTACTTTTCATGGAATTCGAGGAAAATCAATCTTTTTTGTAAATGAACAGTATTTGAAAACAATATAGATTTTTACAAAAACATTTTTCGTTAACTAAGAATATCTAAATTGATGCTGCAAATTATTTTCTTAGAAGTCTTCGCGGGTCGCAAAAAAAGGCACCGCGGGCCGCCAGTTGGAAATCCCTGGTCTAGAAGCAAGGCCTAGACCAGCCATATTCAATCTTTTTTTCGCTCGAGCCACATCAAAATGTTTGCTGCGTTACACGGGCCACAACATACTGCACTCACTATACCTCATAATATAACAATCTAAAAAAACAAAACCTTAATGTATTCAAACGTTTATTTAAAAATGAGTTTGTAAAAATGTTTGTAAAAATGTTGTAAAAATGTTTTCTTTTTATGTTGAGACAAACTTTTGACTATTTTAGACACATAAAGTATATGCTTGCTACGTGATATATATATATATATATATATATATATATATATATATATATATATTAAGTAAGTAAGTAAAACTTCGTTTATCCGGACTAACTGGGACCACGGGTAATCGAAAATCCGGGTAATATGGGTAATAAGAGAAACAAAATCTTTAACTAAGCAGGCTTGCCATTTATGACGATAAAAAACTATGTTTTATAACAGAAATTACATAGTATTGTTTACAAGACATTAAAAAATATGAAAATAACTTTTCACATCATTTCTTAACAAAGAATTGGTAAGTCTAGTAAAGCTTTCTTAAACTCAACAAAAAGCATTTTATTACCATAATTTATTGTACCATAATATATGCACGAAATATACATCGAATGAAACTAAAAAGCGAATATTTGGCGTACTTATAGTTATGTTCTTGCTACCATAGTTAAAAATTATTATCAAATGTTAACATTAATCAAAATAAAATCTAGAAATCTCATCCGGAGATCCGGATAAACGAGGTATTACTGCACACACACACACACACACACACACACACACATATATATATATATATATATATATATATATATATATATATATATATATATATTGTGATATCTTCATACTCCGGGTAGCTAAAAATGTTCAGAGTCAGTCTACTACATAAATTTACAGTTTTATTAAATTTTAGTCGGAAACTTTGTACGCTATTTACACATGAGTTGATCTACCTCTAGACATAGAGGGAACTGGCCTTCGTAATAACCAAATGATTTCGATGATAAGATGCACGTACAGTCACAGCGGAACTAGAAGGTCGGTACACAGCCTCTAGAGCGTACAGCTCTGAAAATAGAATAACTTCGTAAAGGCAGTTATAATCGCGGGAAGCTTATAGAGCGGGCTGCTCTGAAATATGAAGATAACTTCTAGATGAAGTGAAGAACTAACCGAAGCCTGTAGAGCAGGATGCTCTGAGATAGCTATACTTCAGGGTGAAGTATTCGTGGACGAGAAGCTTCGAGCGGCTGCTCTGAAAAATAAGTCAGGATCAAGTCGGTCGCTCCAGGACAACGTAGACGATAGGTGCTCTCTAGATGAGAGTCTCGACCAAGTCTCCAAAAACTGGATTTTTTCTGCCGGCGTTGGCAACCGTGCTTCCGGTCACGTGACTGCACAAGTTTAGGTTGGCTGGCACAATTTGTAACGTCATGTCCGTTGGCTGTGATTCGCCTGACCACGAGCCATGTGGTCGGTTCTTATAAATCACCTGATCTGAAAATCATTAGTTCACGTCGAAATAGTCATTAGTTTACGTCCTCCCAGGCCCGGCGGCTAGGAGCAACGCCATTCTTTGCTTGCAGACACCTTGATGCTGATAGATAGAACTGTTCGCTGGTCACCTGCTGTGGGAGGTCCGGTTGTCTGGGTGATTTATTCGGAAAGGTCGTAACGGATTCTTACAATATATATATATATATATATATATATATATATATATATATATATATATATATATATATATATATATATATATATATATATATATATATATATATATATTACACCTGTGCAGTAAAAGTCTAACTTTTTCCCGGCAGAGTCTAATAGAAATCAGGAGCTCATTTCATGTGACCTTCCTTGATCAGTACGTCAGTGGTACGTCGAGGTAAGAATCAGTAAGCCGATTTCTATAGACGTTCTTCGCATATTTTATGTTGGAACTGGAGGATTCACAAATACTGTACTGACTGTTTGTCAGTACAGATACTGTGCTGACAAATTACCGTACTGACGTTGATGCGAACAACTCGAGCAGCAGGTGACACATTTTTGTACAGTTTTGTATTTTTCAGGCACTCGTTTCCAAAATTATGTTTACAAAAGCACCTGCCTGATAATGAGTGTGAGTGTTTCGGACCACGTAGAGAAGCTTGGCGAGCCGCAGTTTGAGTATCCCTCGCCTAGACGTTGCTTACTGTACTGCCGTTATAAAGTCTCAGCAGGTCTAGTGCGTTTGAGAAACCACGAAAATTGCTTTATCAGAGTGCATACCTATGAAATTTTGAATTCAAAGCCCAACGACAATTATAATCATTTAAGAAAATAGATATTAAATTTATGATTATGCCTCAATTTACAGTTATGGTAACAGACGCTGTAGTGAATGTCCAGTAAAATTATAATGAATCAATTTTTTCAGTTATCTATTTCTTTTAGTTTAGATTGTAATGCGCTGAACTTAGCAGTACTGTGTGCTGTTCCATTCCATTCACAGGTTATAAGAATTTTTCTTGACATTTAAAGAAATAGGAATACATTAAATTGTCAATATTCCTTAAAAATAACATAAATGTAAACCTTGCGCAATGTTTTCAGCAGTTTAAGTATTAAAATACTCTGGAAAAACTAGTTGTAAACATAGTATATTTTTTTGTTTAGATTAAGATAATTCCAGTTAAGTGTATTTTTTAAATACTCTTTAGACCTTTTTACCATTTAATAAACACTTACTTTATTTCAAGTCATTTTTCGAATTTATATTCACATTGTAAATTTGATGCGAAAGTTCCTTGTTTAGCAAACAGAGTTGGGCTTTATTATTTAAAAAAATATTAATAATAACGTTTGCAGCTTCCGAGTAAAATTTATATTCACTGCTTTTAATCAAAAACAATTTTTTAATAAATAACATGTTTAAAAACCCCGACCGATTTTATGCATTCAAGTTTCTATCTTTCATGTTTCGAAGAATAGTTATCAAAAGAGTGTGTCCTTAAGATGAATTACTTTGTCACCCAGAAAACATTTTTCGACTTAAATGTTCTCGTTTTACAGTGATTCCTTTTATATTTATATTTATATTTATATATATATATATATATATATATATATATATATATATATATATATATATATATATATATATATATATATATATATACACTTTTTTTTCATAGCTTTTTTATTTTGCCTTCCCAAAATCGGTTCGAAGTTTCTTTCGTTTCATAATCTTTTCGGTCGATCAGAGTGATGGATTTTTTGCTTGTTAAATAGCGATATGTGGATTGTATTTCACATTTTTCCAAAAATAGATTTAAAAAATAAAAAATATTGCGCCAATTCGACCAAGGAAAATTTTTTTGACATTTTAAGATGGCCAATATATTAAAAATCACATTATTTCTATTTTAGTGTAGTTTTTTTAAAAAATAAATTGCTAATATATATTTAGTTTTTGTTCTCTGAAGTAAATGAAGATAAACTATGTTTTCTCTTTTTATTTCTTTTAATACTTTCGTTTTAACAATAAGTAGCATAATTCATTACTTGTTTTGAAAGGTAAGTTTTTTATTGAAAATTTTTTGCTAGGAAATATATAATTTAGAACAAGATTTTAATTATATTACTAGGGGATACGCTGTAATAGAATTTAAAATCATCGAGCGTATACCATCTTTTTGTTTGTGACTGAATTATATATACTGTTATGAATAATTGAAAAATTTAACATGAAATGTCTTTAATGAAACTGAAACTAATGAAATTAATATTTTAAATCGACTTTTAAAAATTATAAATTATTAAATCGTTGTAAGTTATTTTTATTTTAATTTTACATTTATATCTATATTTCCTTTGATTTGCTCGTGAATTTCAGCGCAATATTTTTAAAATTAAATTAACAACTCAGGTATGCTAATTGAAAGTTTATTAATCCAATTAATAAACCAGTAAAATTGCTTTATCTTTTTGAAGTAAATCTTTATTATTATTATTATTATTATTATTCAAGTTTAGTGTTTAGTATAACATACTTTTATCTACTTTTACGTCAGTAGTAAGATGACTATAAACTAACCATAAAATAAAAAACTTATTAATGTGTTATTTTAAAAGTATTTTTAATATCCATTGAACATAACTACTATCATATACTTTCTATGCACGTACAATGTATTAAAGCTATCTTTTATGATGAAAAAAGTATTTATTTTTAAATGAATTTCTGTAACATAAATCTCATCCTACTCCATAAAATCAATTAAATTTCAAATTCATTACATTGCCTGATTTACATAACAATCGGCTGTTTTCTAAAGTCTCTGGATTGGTATTCGGAGAATAATATCATTGGATTACTTTACCAAACAATACAAATTGCTACAAAACGATTATTAACTTTAGTGTAACATCTGACTTATCACTGTCAACAATGGAAATGTCTACGTGAATTAGATGGCAATAGTTTAGGATAGAATATTTTGTATGTTTCCACCATTAAGGGGTGAAGATATATATCAAAGCATCTGTATTCTTACGGATGTTTAAAATTGTTAACACCTTATCACTAAGGGAATTTTAAAAGTTATTGTATTCACGGGAATGGGGAATTAATTTATTCATTTTCCCCGCATATTTTCAAGGGCCCGTGGTAGCCAAGAGGAAGTGCGCTGGGCTAAAAACTAGTGGTGCTCGGTTCGAATCCCGTCAAACGTCTTTCAATACCTTCGTGTTTAGGCCGGATATGAACTCGTTAACTCCGTGGACCGGAGTGTTCTTCTATGAGGTCAGTGAGGGTGGGAAAAGGTACGATTTCCCTAGATGTCACCCCTGGGACTGCTCTGTCAATATTGAGGTGGCATCTGGCTGAATCGGACCCCATTGCCCGCAACCCTTTATGGACCTGTATTCTTAGGGATTCTTACGGTCTTGAATACTCCCGCCAGGGGGCATAATTAACAACAACAACATGTATTTTCTACGAACGGTTGTTTGTTTGTTGACATGAATATTCTGAATAGGGACTTTATTTCTCAAATGTCGCTACCACTTGAACTTCGTTTATTTTGTAGGATAATTATCTTTTTAGATTTAACTGTTTGTATTAACTCTTTAAGACACAATATTTGGAAACGTCTTTTTTTTTTATCTAATTCAATTCTATTTGGTCAATATTTTAAACCTGTAGGCTTTTGCCGTTCAATGTACATATTTTGTTAACAAATCAAGGAAGAATTATAGCATTAATGTAACGTAACTGGAGCCTTTAAATTTATTTATGAATGAAATGCTTATAACTTTTCCTCCGTTGAAAAGTTTTTAAAGGCGTTTAAAATGAACTTGCCTTTTATTAGCTCGTGTATCTTTTCACTTTATCCGTCAGCGCAACGTGACCGTAATATGATGTTCATTTTCCACGAGCAAAAATAAATACGCTACGCGTCGTATTATCTCTGAAGAGAACAAATCTCAAAGAGTAATTATTTTTCGAAATACCTTTTTAAAATGAAGCATCGATCAAGAACTGTGAAAATACAATCATTTTAAGTGGAAGAAAGATGAAAAAAAATTCTTTCCTGAGTGTCGCTTGATAATGATTTTCTGTAGCAGACGATAACGTCAAAATCGATTATGTAGATGAAGGGAAGAGATGCGCAAAATGTCAAGCGAATCGTTTGCGCGACAGTTTTTTTATTTATTTTATTTTTAAATATAATGAAAAAGAAAATCTAACGCGATCATGCAACATTAATGTTTTATTATTGATAACTTTTTTTTGCAAAATATGTTTAAATCTTGAAATTATTACTTTCTTTCTTAAATATATTTTGAAAATCATTTTTGAAATGGTGAATTTGGGGCTCTATTAACTTAGCATCGTCTTTTAACGGTGCATTATATTTATATATTACATATAAAATTGGGAAGAGGTATTTTCAATATAAAATAGTCTTGTTTTATACCTTAAATAATTACGAAATGAAGTGTTTTATTTATTTAATGTGCTACTAGTGGCTAGCTTCTGTTTTATGGGAAAGAAGTAATTTTCTATATCGATTGTTGTATTCATTCAAGGTAATATTTTTTTTAGAAAAAGTCTTTTTTATCCGTCGGAACTAGTGAGGTATTTTTCAAGAATAAAAGTTTTTATGTTTTGAAAAATTTCTGTTTAGATTTTAAATTCCGGTGTTAAACAAGAATCAAGTTTTTACTGAGCAATCTAAGTTTTAAGGCTTTAGGCTTAAGTTTTTGTTGTGAGCAAAAAATTCATATTTGTTAAAGCTCTTTCGTTTTTAAGCATTCTAGTACATACATTTGATTGCTTGTAGAAGTATTTTTTTTATGAAATATAATGTTTATGTTTATTTTTCTTCATGAGTATTTGTTCTTCTACCGATGGCTGTCGTAGAATGTTTGTATTGAATTGTGATTTATCTCCTAACATTTTCTCATAGGCTGTAAGTTGAGAGTGCAGTGATACTTCTGCATTTGTTTTTTAGTTTGTATTTCTAAAGGAAATACCTAAACATAATATCTCGATTTATAAAAGTATTATTTAAAGGTTTTGAACATTTGGTAGAGCGAGTTCAGAACTTTGGCAGAAGAAATTGAGAGCTAAAATTAAATTTTTCGTCTAAGAATTTTTTAAAACATAAGAAATTACTACCTTCCCTATACTTTAATTTTGCTCCATGTAAAATTAGAATTTCACATATGTTCTCTACTGGTGTATTTTCTAAATTAATTTAAATTATATTATGACCTCTATCACCGACCATTCTTAAAATGTTTTTTTCAGTGTTTCTTTAATATTATATTACACTGTTTTTATTCCTTTATAAATAGTTCACTCGTTCAACTTGTAGAGACAGTCGAGTCACCATAACAAGCAATAACGTCCCCTATCGCAAGGTACGGAGTACTACGCAGAACGCTGGGGGTGATTGTAGACTCCAGACGTGTCTGATATATTCTTAGAAAGTTCGAAGGTGATTGTAGACTCTGACCGTGTCTGGTGTGTTCTTCGGAACTTTAAGATAATTGTATTCTGTTTGTCCATGTAAATAATATTCTCCTACCTGTAATATATATATATATATATATATATATATATATATATATATATATATATATATATATATATATATATATAGTCTCCTGTACTTGTCCGGGCTGTGCTCTATCTTATAATCTATATATATAAAAGAGCTTGTCTGTTTGTTTGACCGCTATAGAATCATAGACTGTTTCACCCACCGGGACCAAATTCGGCACAGTTAATGTTTTGGACCCGAGAAACTTAAATCAGGAAAAACGAAATTTGGGGCTCAATTAGTTTTTTAAAATTAATTTTTTAATGTTTTTTGTGCCCGATAGAGGTGCGTCTACCCCCATGTGGATTCCCCTCGACCAGCTGCGTTAAGAGGGGTGGTTTGAGGATGACGGAGGGGGGGGGGTCAAATTCCAATGCGCGGGAGAAAGAGGGTTGGGAATAACCTTAAAATCAGACGAAGGTCCGCAGGCTCAAAGTTTCTTTCTCTCTTATTGTTTGTATATCATTTCAGACGAAACGTGCTAAGCGTATTCTGTCTGGCCAGATGAACATGAAGAGCGGGAGTGCAGCCCAGTATTTTTTTGATGGAATGCATGAAATATTTTATATCTATATATCTACTCGGGCAACGCCGGGCAATAATGCTAGTAAACTATATGAGTTTAAAAGAGCTGGTTCTAGATTGAAAAAAAAAAAGGACATTGAACTCTGTATTCCTCACACAACTCAATAGGCTTGAATGGCCTTATTGTGTAGGGCAAAGTATGGATAAATTTCAAACATGAGTAAATGCTATACGTGAAAATTTCGGTGTATGAAATACACAGAGATGCGTGTAAAATTGTTTTCCTTTCCAGTCGGAAAAATAACTCTCAGAAATTCTTAAATGCAAGACTTCAGGTAGCGATGTTTATTTTTTCCATCGGATTTCCCGTAGCCGAATGCCTATGCCTTTTATCCTTTGCTCCAGGGTTCGAGTCCCGCTGTAGTCAAGCTTGTTTCGTTCGGAGTCGACTTTAAACAGTAGGTACCGGACTCTTTAGCCTTCATGTTGCAATGATAAAAGATCGTAGTCCTCCAAACCAACCAATCAATTTACTGATGCTGCAGCGACATCTAGCGGTAAAATTTGTAACTAAAGTTTACGTGGACATTTTATATCCTTTTTATACCTAAAAGTCATTTATTCGATCTCGTAAATAAATCGATCAATAAGTTCGATGTTTGACTGATATGCACATACATGAAATTTTTTGCGTTTCAACCAGCGCATTGTGTAATGCGATTGGGAATCGCATCGGGAATTTCGCAGTGATCGTTTATCTGTCGCAAAACGTTATTCAGTCCTTCCCTCCCCCTCCCCGCATTATCATCTGGGTGTTTGAACTAATCCCTGCGTGTATTTTCGCCAATCAACCTCAGTGTTTGTGTCAGATTTCTGTCTATTTAATTAACCTTTCGCGTCACGGAGACCTTTTAGCGACGTGTACTCTTTCGTCATATCTGTCTTTTGAAAACGGCCTTCTCCATTGAAAACAGTCTCTCTGAAACTGCGATAAGAGCCGCTGTTCGGTACGTTTTCTTTCCTTTGAAAAGGGATTCTGCCGTTTATACACCATATCCTTTTTTTTTTTTTTTTTTTTTTTTTTTTTTTTTTTTTTTTTTTTTTTTGCTGCCAAGTTCCGTGTCGATTTCGCGCCAAAACTCAAAAGGCGGCTTGAATCTTTCTTATTGTCGCCGTTTTTATCTTTGATTTATCCGTTCTGCGAAGGCGACAAGTGTTTCTAATGAACGTCGGAATAAGAACGTTCCCTGCTTTGAATGGGGGAAAGCCTCTTGGTGAAGGGAGATAATCTGCGTTGAATAGTGAAGGGATATTTGTATAAATCCTCTTTCACGAATGCCGAGATTTGTGTTTTCGTTAAATAAAGGCTTTTGACGGGGAGGTATTAATAAAGGGATATTATTTCGAATTTCGAAATAGCTAGGCATAGCTGATTATCTGAGTTTGTCGGTTTAGTCTGTTCAGCAGAAATGGCGGACAATGGAGCCTTATTTCTTTTTACTGCTCACAAACCCTGAGGTGAGGATAAAAATAGAAAGATAAAAGTAATCGTTAAAATTTGCATGTTTCATTTTTTTAATTACTTTTCATAATAGTCGTTCTTAAATTTAGACGTAGGATAGCAGGTCCATTTCAAAGAGCTCTTCTTTCTATTTTTTATCCTCACCCCTGAAGAGAAGATAAAAATAGAAAGAAAAAAGTGTCGTTAAAATTTGTATGTTGGTTTAATTTTTTTATTATATTTCATAATGGTCGTTCTTAAATTTAGACAAAGGATAGCAGGTCCATTTCAAAAAGCTTTTCTTTCTATTTTTTATCCTCACCCCTGAAGGGAGGATAAAATTAGAGAGAAAGTGTTGTTAAAACTTGTATGTTGTTTTAATTTTTTTATTATATTTCATAATGGTCGTTCTTAAATTTAGACGAATAATAGCAGATCCATTTTAAAAAGACCCTAACTCTTGACCTGCGGCGTTCTAGGCAGTTGAAAAGAAAATTTCGAAAGAAAATATAGACGAATAGGACAAAAAAGCGTTGTCAACAAAATAGTTCCTTGATAAACTCAAAAAAAAGTTTTTTCTCAGAATAATGAGAAATAAATAATTTTGATTCTTGAATGGTCAACTACATGATTTTTTAAAAAAAAAAAGTTAAAGATTAGCTTGAATAGTGCTTTAATAGTTTTCTTATGAATAGGGGGAGAACCGTCAGATATGCGATGGATGCATTACTAACGTACATTTTAATACATAAGAATACGTTTTCATTATATCTGGCTATTGCTTCCTAAATGCCAATTATAAATATAAGTTTGGGGACAAATTTAGTGACTTGGCGATAATTGCAGAAATGCACAATATTGGGTTGTTTGATGGGATTATTGAAGTTTCAGAAGAAAAAAAAATTCATTTTACATAGCAAAAAAGTATATTTGCAAATTTTTCAGTTATTGAACTCTTCATTTATGTGAGATTAAAATGTTATATTTTTAGCGCAGACCAAATAGTTTACTTTTAATAGAGTTTGATTCCCAGAATTTATTTAGGATTCACTGTCATGGTGATCACTGAGTGTTGTCAAATCAAAAACTGATATTTCCTAAGTCCTGCATGGGTCTTGAATTCTAGAGAATTGAGCCTTGTTCACATTGCTTCCGGAACGTAGCGTCGGGAACCACCGTTTGGGCCTAGATTATTGACGTTGCCTGTGATTGGTTTGATGTATCACGTTGTCATTGCTTTGAGATCTGTGGTTGGTCAAATTTTTTTTTATCGCTGACGCTTCCCTTCGTTCTGAAGGCGATGTTAACAGGGCTTTTAGTCTCTGAAATATTTACGGAGAAACACGCAAAAATATTTTAAAATTTAATTGAAAAAAACTGAAGTGAAATAATTGTGGTTTTTTTTGTGTAATATAGGGTTTTAATATAGGGACTACGATAAATTTGGTTCAAGAAAGGAAATTTCCATCCGCGAAAATTTATTTTCTTGATTATTTTATCTAAAACTAGGGAATGTTATTTAATTCCTTTATAGAAAATAAATAGGGAAATCCATAAAATAGGGACATCCATAGTAAATAAATAAAAATTATTTCTCTGAAAAAAAGAGACCAAAAAAATATGTTTACATTTTCAATTAATTTTTTTGAATATTTTTTAATCACTTCTAACTAATGATAAGCAACTGAAAGGAGATTTTCTAACTAAAGGATTATTTTAAAAATAGTTTTTTTTGTGCTTAACGATACTTCTGTCTGATTTTCCACGCTGATAGAAATGAATAACAAAAATATTTTAGTCGTAAGTGAATAAAATTGATTTCATCAATAAAAATTCCTCTCAAGCCAAATTTGCGGAACATTTAATCTGACGTACCTGGAAGGAGACGGGCCGAGGCGATAAATTAGTGCGATTACAGCTTGGAAGTTTTATTAAATTATCAAAAAGAAGTGACGGTTTTCACTCTATGCAAAATGCTCTGATAATTATTTTATTTGTTTATGTCTAGAGAAATAAAATGGATGACGTTTTATTTTTCTATTGTTAGTAAATGAAATTTTATACCGTAGAAAGGAAATTTTTCCATTAATCTAATGGAAATCCTGTATTCTTTTTTTTTCTCTTTCACGTTTATGTTATAGTAGAAATCAATATTGTATAATTAGAATAAAAGAAAAGCTTTAAATAAGGGATGAATGATGTAGTTATCAAATTCATTTTAATGAAAATCACAGAGGAATTTATCATGTTCTATGTAGATAATATAACGTTGAAATTTTTTTTTTCTTAAAGGAAATTTTATCTATTACCTAAAGAAAAGAAATTCATTTGAAGATGACTTTTAAGGGATTTCGTTTAAATTAAAGCAGATAAGAAAAAGTGTTCTACTAGTAAAGTGATAATTTTTTTAAACATATTTATAGATATAAATTGTATAAAATTGGTATTTTATTATAAAACCAATTACAAAAAAAATAAAGATTCTTTTTAAGTTAACACTTTTAGAAGAAAAAAAATGGAAGACAAAAAAGTAGTCTCATAATTTTTCTCAACTTCTTTAATTATGAAATGGAGATTTATTTCTTAAAATCTCTCCATTGTTCTAAAAATCCCATTAACACTGTAAGCTAATCTATTTTTATATTGTTTAATTGTCTATATAAAGTCTATATAAATTGTCAACATTCATGAAGAAAATCCCTAAGTTTTGCTGCAATATTAACGCATCATTTCTTTTAATAAGTGAATAAAATAATTTTGCCTTGACATTGTCAGCTAATGTATTTTGAGATTGTAGACAGTTTATGTAGTCAATTGAACAATCTCAAAATAAATTAGCTGACAGTGACATTATCAGCTAATGTATTTTGATATTGTAGACAGTTTATGTAGTCAATTGAACATTCTCAAAATAAATTAACTGACAATGTCAAGGCAAAATCATTTTGTCCACTTATTAAAATGAATAGCTCGCAAAATATCTAAACTTGAAGATTTTTCTATATGAATATAAACAATTTATGGAGTAAATTAAAGACTCGTATAGAAAAACTTTTGCAGCAATATTAGTGCGTCATTTCTTTTAGTAAGTGGGCAAAATAATTTTGTTTTGACACTGTCAGATAATCTATTTTGAGATGGTTTGTCTACATAAATTTTCTACATTCTTGAGAAAAATCATCAAACTTTCGCATCAATATTAGCTCGTTGTTTCTTTTAATAAGTGGGCAAATTAATCTGGACTTGACACTGTTAGCTAATCTATTTTGGGGTTGTTTAATTTTACTTCATAAATTGTCTACATCCATATGAAAAAATCCTGAAGCTTTTGCAGCAATATTATCGCGTCAGTCCTTTTAATTTAATAAATGGACAAAATTGTTTTATTTTGACACTGTCAGATTGTTTGTCTACATAAATTGTCTATGTTTACAGAGAAAAAATCTTCAAGATTTTGCAGCAATATTATCGCGTCATTCATTTCAGTAAGTGGGTAAAATAATTTTGTCTTGACACTGTCAGCTTATATAGTTTGAGACTGTTTATTTGTCTTCATAAATTGTCTACATTCATATGAAAAAAATACTGATGCTTTTACAGCAATATTATCGCGTCATTCCTTTTAATAAGTGTGCAAAATAATTTCGTTTTGATACTAGCAGTTATTTCAAGTTAGAATCAAAGCCCTAAAAATATTCTAAGTGTTTGTTGTAAATCTTAATTCTTTATATAATTTATGGAGAATTTTTTTTCTTTTTAGGATATTAATTTTCAAAGTCCAACAAACGAATTCCTAATTTTTCTAATCTTGCAATTTTGGGTTCCTGTGTTGCACTTTAGATTTTTCTAAGTCCCGACTTTTGCAGTGTTTAAAATGATGTTTAAACCTTCAAGCTTTTGCTGCAATATTAGCACGTTATTCCTTTTAATAAGTGGGCAAAATAATTTCGTTTTGATGCTATCAGTCAATTTATTTTGAGATTGTTTGTTTATTTGCCTACATAAATTGTCTACACTCGTTTAAAAAAAATCCTTTAGCTTTTGAAGTAATATTAGCGCGTCATTTCTATTAATAAGTGGACAATAGAAGTTTGACTTCTTTAAACGTTATATATATATATATATATATATATATATATATATATATATATATATATATACTAGCTGAAAACCCGCGCTTCGCTACGGAGTACATTGAAATTAAATACAACGGTCAATGTATGCAATTAATTGAAAATATATATATATATATATATATATATATATATATATATATATATTTATAATAAATATGACGATCAATGTATACAATTGATGTAAAAAAAACATATTTATAAAAAAATCGTAAGGGATATTTTTATAGACAATCGTCTGCCGCATTAGCAAGAAAAAAATATTTTTTTGTCTATTTTTTTTTTTTTTTTTTTTGACATTACGATAAATTTATTTAAAGTACCAGAAAAAGAAATCACGTGATCAGCATTTAATAAATTAAATTCTAAAAATTAATCTTTAAAAATTCACCAAAAATCAGGAAATGGAGGTAAAAATTCGAAAAAAAATTCATTTTGAAGGAATTTTTATGATCTTTCTCGTGATATAAATTTTATAACCCTCAATGTATTATTTTAAATGCAAACGTAAAAAAAGTTTAAAAAGCAGCTTAAAAATTTAATTTTAAAAAATCTAAGAAGAATTTTTGAAAAATCTTTCTTAGTGCACCCCTACACTATAGGAAGAATCGCCATGCAAAATTTCAGCCCTTTAGGTCCAGCGGTTTGGTCTGTGCGTTGTATGTCAGTCAGTCAGTCAGTCAGTCAGTGAATGAATGAATGAATGAATGAGTCAGTTACGGAACTGTTTTATATATATAGATTTTGCGTTCGTTCGTCTCAGAAATTTCCGTTACCCGTTGAAGACTTATTTTCATAATGTTTGCTTCATTTCTGTCATTATTTTTTCCCCTCTCAAATCTCGCGCTTTACACCATTCGCTTGTCACCACATCAAGCATGTAACGCTTGTCTTCCGCCAGCTTATCCTTGCACGTGCGGAAGCTTTAAAAAGATTTGGAACAAAAAAAAGATAAAGAAAATCCTTAACGTTCAAAATGTATTCCAGTATGAACAAAGACGACTAAAGAAAGGGGGGGCGACATAACTTGTTATGCATGAAACCTTTAAGAAATATTTTATTCAAATGGGCTTCCAGTAAAAACCAAGGGAAAATAGTTGAGGGGTTTGGGGATATATATAAAAAAAGGGAAAGCACATGTGCATATGTTCTACACGTCTTTCCTGAGAACGGTCTCTCTCTCTCGCTTTCTAAAATCTGTAAGGTGTTGCCAAAATATTAGATGCAAATGTAAATTTTTATCCGACTTGCTTTTACAAGCATTTTTTTTCTTCGCTTGTTTTTTTTTTCATTCTTGGCATTGTTTTACCTTTCATTTTGATTTATAATTTAGGTGTTCTGAAAGATTTTGCTCACGTAGGAACAAAACTACGAAAAAATTCTGCCCCTGTCCCCCCCCCCCAATCCCTTCCTTTTCCTCCTCAGTTGCTCAGGGTTCCGAAAACATTTTTTTTTTTTTCTGTTTTGGCGTGTTTTATATGCATTTTGCTTACCAACGTATTCCTGTTCCAATATTAAAAGTTTTATGCGTTTTTCATGCTTTTACTTTCAAGCTAGGTTTAAAGGTAACGGGAATGATTTTATAGGAGTTTTGCTTTGATAAATGCTCATATCATGTGATTGGTGTATAACTCCACGCTTTGCGTGGGAAGAGGGCCACATAAAAGGGGCCATGTTTGTAGTGATAAAGTAGACTGATATTTGAAGTGAGTGGCAAGGAAGGGCATTTGAGAAACAAAAACTCTTTATCTTTTAAAATATTTAACAACTGAAAGAAGTATTTTTTTTCGGATTTGATTGTGACATTTTTGTATCTATCGTAAAGTCTGGGTGAATTATATATATAATAGCCGTTGTCTCTGTATAACACTTCCGGGCTGTACTCATCTTTCAATTGAAGCCCTCAGTAAACAAACAGCCGGTTAGGCTTAATTTCAATTTCCGATATGGATCAGAATTTTTTCTTACCTAAAAACTAATATCTTCTCCATCAAATCATGTTTGTTCAGCCTATTTTTCTATAAAACATTCAGAACTAAAAAAAATTGGATGCTTTTAGCTGTATATTTAACAGTTTTTAAAAATCTGTTTACTTTTGCGATGAATTCTGAAAGTAAGCAAACTTGAATGTAAATGAATCAAGTAGCTCAAGTATTCATATCGTGTAGTGAGCTGTAAAAAACTGGATGGCAGTCTACTACTCCGCATGAAAAACTAAATAAATAAAAAATAATGAAAGGGTTTGCTTTTACAAGGTGTGGATTAAATGCAATATTGTTAGATAATTCGGGATATTTTTTAACTTTCATATACTTTTTCCATTATGACGTCATCATTAGTATTATGACGTCAAAATGACGGGTTACCTTCTAGTTCCATTATGTTTGAGAACTACCGTAGAATCTTGACTATAATGTGCACACGTTTATAATACGCATGCTTGATTTTGCTCGAAATTTTCGGGAAAAAATTAAAATTCGACTATAATACGCACCCGTAACTTTTCAATATTTAATTTAAAAATTGCGCAAATACTTATTGACGTAAATAAAATTTGTAATAAAAATAAGCGAAAACGTCAAATTCGATAGCAAAAAAAAAAACTTAAATTTTTAAATCAAAACAAACAATACTATCATATTATCAGTCTTAATCACTTTCACTGGAGTACAACTCATCTATTGTTTGTCGTTTATTCAATGTTTAAAACTACATTTTTTGTACACGAGTATAATACGCACCCTCATTTTTGCGGATTAAAATGGGGGAAAAAAAGTGCGTATTATACTCAAGATTTTACGGCATTTAATTCGGGCTCGATGTAGCCTTGTGGTAGCGCGCCGGCTTCGGTGCTGAGAGTGCTCGGATCGAATCCCGACACATGCCATTAAATACCTCCGTGTCTAGGCCGGATATGGAAACGTTAAATTTGTTGACCGGAAAGTCCCTCTATGAGGTCAGAGAGGGTGGGAGAAGGTACGTTACTCCGAAGATCGCCCCCCGGGGTTGCTCGGTCAAATTTGAGGTGGCAACCAGTTAAGACAGACTCCTACCCTTTTGGTGCTATATAAACCGGAGACGAACACTTCATCCCGAAGCCTATATTTACCTGGTCTGGAACTTCCAGCAAGGGTGCATTAGAACAAGAGAAACAACAAATGTTTATCTATATATGTGAAAAACAGTTCCGTAACTGACTGACTGACATACAACGCACAGACCAAACCGCTGGACCTAAAGGGCTGAAATTTTGCATGGCGATTCTTCTTATAGTGTAGGGGTGCACTAAGAAAGATTTAAAAAAAAAATTCTTCTTAAATTTTTAAAGATTAATTTTTAGAATTTAATTTATTAAATGCTGCTCACGTGGTTTCTCTTCTTTTTTGGATTCTTTAAATTAATTCTGCGTCACGTGCATAACAACGAAATAAAGTGAAAAAAATTTTTAAAGAAATGTTCCACAAACAATACTCTATTAACTGTACTGTATTCTTTAGTATGTTCTATTAGATTTATTTTCAATATGTTCCTCTACATTATTTTGTGTATAAAAATATCCGTTATGATTTTTTTATAACTATATATATATAATTTTGTCATTAACTGCATACATTGACTGTTGTATTTAATTTGAATGTACTCCGTGGCACAGCACGAGTATTCAGCTAGTTGTACTATAAGAATTTAATAACGTCCTTCGACTTTTATTTTTACTTACGTCGCTTTACTTTTAAAGAATGTTATTTTGGTTGGATTATATTTCATCCCCGAATTATTACAAGATGGTTATAAACGATGGCAACTTGACCTTTATAATTAGTGCACTAAAAGCAATATACTTACAATTTCAACAAAGCATAATTTCCAACTTTAATATTTTTTTTCTCTCGCAAGTAAACCGTAATCGAAACACTTTGCAAAGTGATCACTTTTTTTTTCTAAATATGTTCATCAGACAAAAATTCTAAACTAACTCCACGGCGTTTGATAAATAAAAACCTTGTTTACTTTTCCATCTATTTCAAAAGTAAGAAATCCTTTGATATAGATTTAAGGGATATTTATGTCCCACACTTAATTATTACTGAAATTAACTCTGCAATGCAAAGATGAATTTCTAGCAGCGGAAGAAGAAAAAAAAAATTATAATGCCAAGACGATAAATTATAAGAGTTAATTCATGGTCTGAAGGAAGAGGAGGGAAAAAAATCGATGGTACCAGGAAATCGCATATAAAAAAATAAAAGGAAATTATTCAATTTATTTTTTCCCTTCGTAATAAAAATAGAACTTTCAGGGATAAATAAGTCACCAAACGATTCATTTGATTATTTAATTTATAGCTTCTTTTATCTTTGAAGAAGGAATAAAACTTCATCCCTTGCTTGGGGTAATTATTTCTAGCGATTAAAAGGAATGCTTTTTCGGGTTTTAAATTTTTTTAAATCCAATTTTTCTTCTTCTTTTAATGTATATGTATTAGTAGTTGATCTATGACACTGTTCTATTTTTTTTTATTGTTTGCTATTTCTTTTTGTTTTCTTTTCCGTGGGTAGGGAGAAAAGATTCCATATGCTAACGTTTTTAAATGACTGTTCTCGGTGTCTGTTAAAATATTGCGGTCGTAAGTGTGAATAAATTCATTTGGACGCTGGATTTGTACCATTTGAATATTCAGCATAATGTGTCTTGATTACACTTCTTATGAAAAGAGGTTCGCGTAAATTATGGTGATTGAAGAAAAGAAAGGGAAAAAAAATGTTGCCGTAGTTTTATTCAAATTTTATTTTAAACAAGGTTTAATGATACTTACCTAAGAATACTAGAATTTTCAATAACATTCGTTAAAAATAAAGATTAAAAAGGTGGTTGTGTATTGTGTATTTCAGAGTTAATTTAAGTGATAATAAAGCAAGAATTATAAACACATTGTAAATCTGTATCAAAGGATTCTCCTTTTGAAATAAAGGGAAAGTTAACAAGGATTTATTAATCAAATGCTGTTGAGTCATTTTAGAATTTTTTTGTCCTCAAAATATATTTAGATAAAGTCATCGCGTTGCATAGCGGTTCGATTAAGCTTTATGTGAAATAATATATATACAGGGTGTTTAAAAAAGAATCACCCGATTTGAAATGAGTATATTATGAAAAATATTGAACATGTAATATAAAATTAATTTTAAGTTTCTATGGCTAATCATAAAGTTTTTTTACGAACCAAATTAAATGTGCTCAATATGCCCACCTTTGGATGCACGACATATGTCTATACGGTAAGCTAATTCGTCCCGAACTTTTGCGAGCATGTCTGCATACTCTGCTTCCACGTTTGTTATGCGACACAGACAACCCGTGTCTTGGAATTGTTTATAGCATCGCCTAATGCTCTGAGAGGTCGGAACTTCAATCTACCAGGGTTCTGTCGACGAAAATCACGCTGAACAGTTGTAGCGGACTCACACTTCGCAAAGAGTAGAACACAAAATGATTTCTGTTGTGCAGTCGCCGTCTTTACAAACACTGAAGTGGCGGGCGAAGGAAGAGCGTTAGCGCCATTTGTCGGCAACTGCGTGGAACTCGAGATTTCCCTCTTTCCGCCTAAACATTATTTGATCAAAACGGATTAAAAGATGAATTGTTATGATTTTTTTTAATCGGATGATTCTTTTTGAAACACCCTGAATATTAAAATTTGTAATAAAAATTTCCTGAAATTGTAAGTTTTCTGATTTTAGTGCACTTATTATAAAGGTTAAGTTGGTATCGTTTATAAATATCTTGTGGGCCCCAAGTAGCCTAGTGGTAGCCCTTTGGACTTGGGACTGGGGGTGTGCTCAATTCGAATCCTGACGAACGGCATTAAATATCCTCGTGTCTAGGCCGGATATGGGAACGTTAAATCCGTAGACCGGAAAGTCCTTGTATGAGGTCTGATAGGGCGGTAGAAGGTACGATTCTTCCTGATGTCGCCCCTGGGAGTGTGATCGGTCTTATTTGAGGTAGCACCAGGGGTTGTATTGGTTCACCTATACCAGTGATTCTCAACCTGTTTTTCCTCACAGTACACTTTTATTAGTTTATAAAATTTGGCGGCACACTAACAATAAGATAAATTTAAAAGAATTTTACTTAGATAATTGATTGATTGTACCTATGTTTTTGTAAAATTTTCATATGAAATAAGTTTCATAGCAATGTGAAAATGAAATTGCATTACAAAGTAAACAAAATATTTATTTAAATACAAATTACATTAAATGCGAAATTTGAGCTTTTTTTTTTTTTTTTTTTTTTTTTTTTTTTTTTTTTTTTTTTTTTTATAACTTGTATATTCGGGCGCAAAAAAATGATAATGCTACTCTCATTTCGGGATCCAGATCCAGAATTGTATTAGTCCAGAGTTACCAGTTATCAGTCCAGAACTGTAATAGTCATGTGTATTGGTTCAGCCAGTCCCCGCTAGGAAGGTAGAACTGATTGAACTACTTGTCTGACGTCGCTTATGTATGGGAATTTGCAGATGCGGCACACTTCAAGAATCTCGCACACTAAAGTGCCGTGCGCACGGTGGCTGAGAATCACTGACCTATACGGTGCCCTCATTGAAATCACGGCAGCTCCGCCCCTCCCTCTCCAGAAAAGGAAAAAATACTTTATCTATAACTAGCTGAAAACCCGCACTTCGCATTCAAATTAAATACAATGGTTAATGTATGCAATTAATGCCAAATATATATATGTATATATATATATATATATATATATATATATATATATATATATATATATATATTTATAAAAAAATTGTAAGAGATATTTTTATTGACAAAATAATGTAGAAGAAAATATTCAAATTAAATCTAATAGGACATACTAAAGAATATAGTACAGTTAATATTGTACAGTTTGAGGAACATAATATCGTTTTTTTTTTTTTATTATTATTTTTATTTTTTTTATTTTTTTTATAATGTCCAATCGTCTTCCACATTAGCAAGGGAAAAAATATTTTTTTGTCTATTTCATTGTTATGGATGTGACGATAAATTTATTTAAAGTACCAGAAAAAGAAATCACGTGATCAGCATTTAATAAATTAAATTCTAAAATTTAATCTTTTAAAAATTCACCAAATATCAGAAAATGGAGGTAAAGATTTGAAAAAGATTTCATTTTGAAGGAATTTTTATGATCTTTCTCGTGATATAAATTTCATAACCCTCAAATTATTATTTTAAATGCAAACTTAAAAAAAGTTACTAAAACAGCTTAAAAATTTAATTTAAAAGAATCTAAGAAGAATTTTTCAAAAATCTTTCTTAGTGCACCCCTACACTTTAGGAAGAATCGCCATGCAAAATTTCAGCCCTCTAGGTCCAGTGGTTTGGTCTGTGCGTTGTATGTCAGTCAGTCAGTCAATCAGTCAGTTACGGAACTGTTTTATATATATATATATATATATATATATATATATATATATATATATATATATATATATATATGTAGATTAGAGAATGTTATGCAACGAGGAACCAACTCACGAGACTGTAGCTGAAAAAATATACCTATTTTCCGGCGTTATAACACGCACTTTTAATACAAAAAATAAGATCGAAATTTACGGCTGCGCGTTATACGCCGGATATAAAAATGATAGAGTAAAAATAAAGAAAAGATGAACATAAAAAAAATATTTTTATATGTACCTAAATGCTGTTTATTTAAAAGAAATAACATACCTTTATGAACATAAAAATTTTAATTCTTGGATAACAAAAATAGTTCGTCATATTCGCCTTCGGTTATATCTCCATGCACATCATCGAATTCTGTTTCTGAAAGAGAAAACACCTGACTCCTAATTCCGCGAATTCATTCGTGACAGAAGTGCGTTCTTACCCCTTGTTTACAGAATTATTTACTCCCTCAAGCATTTTCCCCCGCACACATATTGTTCCCGTTATTGCTTGCCAATTCAGGATACCATTGTTCGAAAGCCTGGGATAATGCTCCGAATGAATGACTTCAAAAGACTAGAGCATCGCACACGTATATTTCAGGTTTCTTTGTCAAGAAAAGAGTGCCCGTTTTACGGAGAATATACCTAAAAGAAAAATTTAGTTTAAATTATACCTTTGCGTTATGAGCCGGAAAATACGGTAGTTTTAATAAAGTATTAAAATAAAATTTTCAGTTCCCGATTGTTGGTCCTCTGTTTAAAAAAAAACAATATTATTTGGCTCATAATCATAATTTTTATATATATATATATATATATATAATTTATTTTTAACCCAGATTGCTAAGCATGTGGTGTACCCTACCAGCTATTTAACTCGACTTGTGGGTTGGTTCCTTCTTGCTTAACATTGCCCAGTTATAAAATATATACACTTGACGATACTTTAATTATAATTGTACTTTTTCAATAACATTTGTTTAAAAATAACCGTTGTTGTGAAGCATGAGGTGAAACTGTTTTGTTTCGTTTTTGGAAAGTTATTCCTTATAAAATTATAAACGTTATGTGCAATAATTAATCTCTAATTCCCTTCTATGAATAAAAGGCCAGTGTTCGGAAGTGGGGTAGAGAGGGGCATGACTGGAGGCTTATTTTGTGCTTTTTAATTACTCTGCATCCTCCGGGGAAAACACTAAAAATTTAGACTGTTTAAAAATATTTTTCAGATACTCGGCATTTTAATTGAATTAATTAATCCTCTTAAGTGCATCAAGCATCACATAAAACTGAAATTATTCATTTTTTTCGCTGGTACGAATTAATTCGTTTGATACTAATTATTGTATCATTTAAATGTGTAGAGTATTAATCTCGAGGTTATAAAGTATTTATATAAAAATAAATTAAATTAAAAAAAAAATTGGCAAAAACTGTTCTCAAAAATGGATCCTGTTTACTGGAATAGGATCGCCTTTTCTGGGTTTTTAAGCAGAGTCCAAACTGAAGCAAGAATTTTAGGATGTGCATGTTGGAAAAATATTGAAAAATATCGTAACCTCTACTGCTTCCAGAAATAACCGAAAAACCTTAATAATTTAGAGAGGTTTCTAGAGTGGTTGCCACCTTTTCAGCAAGGTGTAACGTTCTCCGTCAATGAAACACGCTGCATGCGTTTAAAATCCACAGCCTTTACAATATACATAATTACTATACAAATAATACGAATCCCTTATTTGAATAGTGGTCCGACTTCATTCTTGTTCATTTTGAGATACAGAGCCTTAAATTCTTATGAGTGCTGACAAAGGACTGCTGAAGTCTGATTTCTAATGCCCTCTGTTGGCAGCAGAAATAAGATGGAGGTGTACTAGTTTAAAAATAATATAGAAATGACTTGTATGAACATAAAAGTGAGGCTAACTCCATTTTTTCTAAAAAGTGGAGTTGGACCACTATTCAAATACGGTCTTCATATACACTTTTATACATGTATTTCCAAGACCATTCTTCGGTCCGAGAGATTCCATTTGATCGCTTCCGATTATTTACCAGGGCGGCTTTATTTGTCCACATTGGAGTCGAAAACGAAACACCTAACAGCGTGGTGTTCGCACATGCTCTCTCTCCGAGAGTCAGCTCGAACCTCTCTCACTCTCCCACAGGTCTAGGGGTTAGAATGCAGGTGTGTCCAAGGGGGTAGCACGTCATCCCTTTCAAGTAATGGTTGCAAAAGAGAGCTGGGGATCTGGTGATGTTACAATGGTTTAGGATCGGACATATTCTATCACAAGAGCTTTTAAGCCGCTTTCATGTGAATGTCTTGTTTTGTCATCATCTTGCACTGTAAGTTTTTTTCTAAAAAAAAATCCATGAATCGTGATAAACGCGAGGGTTCCATCCGAAGGGCGTTTTCTAAGTCTTCCAATCAAAATTTAGAGAAATTTCGAGCTAGGAATTCCTCTCGCTCTTGCGTATTCATTGGGTTATGCCTTGCTAAGGAACCCGTAACAAGAGCTAAACCGAAGTCCAAGTCTACAAGTGCGCTGGAGATGGATGTTTTTTCTAGTAGCTCCTCTATTTTGTCCGGCGTCGCGAGTTATAATTTTGGCAGCGCGCCAAACCCAGTATCAATAAACAGTTAAACAGAAAAGTACCAAAAGAGGAAAGGAACTATAAGTAATTCTACGTTAATAACCTGCGGTAGTTTCGGTAGAAGAGACTACCTGGAATATTTTTTTTATGACTATATGTGTGCGCGTTTACATTTATGAATACAATGTGTATAAAGCGGCGAATGCATATTTATACAGTGACGTATGTGCATATGCCATTTTATGTGGTCACATATACATAAATTTTGCTTTAGCATTTTCTGATAAAAGAGAATAAAGAAAACTTAGGCCGTCTGCACACGGAGCAACTCAAAAGAAACTGATAACTGACTCCACTCACAAACCAGTCCATGATGATTCGTAACCTATGTAATTGAATGGAGCCACGCACACGGCTCAACTGCTTACAAACCCGTCGGAAGGGTTTGTAACCAGTTGCAAAACAGTTGCGCCGTGTGCGTGGCTCCATTCAATTACATAGGTTACGAATCATCATGGACTGGTTTGTGAGTGGAGTCAGTTATCAGTTTCTTTTGAGTTGCTCCGTGTGCAGACGGCCTTAGAATCACACTTTAAATCAGTTTAACATAGCATTTGTAAAATGTCTTCGCTGGTGGAGAATCGTATCTCTTGACTTGTACTTTCCAGGCGCATTTAGAACCTTTGCACCCCCAAAGCCACGCCACGATCCTTTCGAACTCCGCCAACATTCCCCCTCGTTCTACTGAGAGAAAAAAATATCACTGCATCAAATATTATAAAAATTTCACTAATTCTCAGGATATGTCTTATTGGCGGAACCGCCGCTCTAAATGTTGGCTCTCGTTCAGATTCCGCCGTTTTTCGTCTGCTCCGCTGAATCTCGAACGCTGACCAGATGAAGCGCAGACTGATTCCACGGCCGTCATTCTATTTTTCGACCTCCCAGTATTCCAAGAATTAGCTCGACGCGCTTATTCGAAGCACGTCCTGCGAGAGGGGATGGAACAAAGGAACAATGCCTTTTTTCTTCTTTTTCCGTCCAAAATGTATCTTAACGTCTTGTTTCGGATTGACGGATCGCGTTGTGTTACCCACCGAAAAAGGAAATTCCGTCCGGAATTTAAAATTTGAAGTATTGCTCTGAGGAGGAATTTCTCCTGTATCTTGTTCTCTGTTGTGTACGTCTCGGGTAACGTTTTTTCTCCCCTATCTTTTTAGGTTTTATGCAGTTTATTTGTGGAGTCTTCACCGTGGATTGAATGCGTATGACCCGAGCCGATTGGACAGTGGAAATGATAGGGGTCGTGTTCAGTCCTTAAAAATCCTTAAAAGCTCATTATTTTCGGGGTTTTTTTTGTTTTAAAAAGTATTTATATTTGCTTTCCAGGTTTTAACTTTTTTTTCGTCTATTTTCTGGTCCTTCGTTTATTTCCCGTCTGCGTATGAAACTATTTCTAACTGACCTGACGTAAATTCGACGTCGTACTTTCCCCCAGAAAGTTCTTCACTTTAAGCGTATTTCTCGCGTGCAAGATCATTCTATAGAGGTTTGAGATTCTAAAATTCCTGGTTGACTCATTACATGCCATCTTCTTTCCCAAGCCCCGCCAACAAAATGTCTGACACGTAAGCTCGGATATTTGGAGCCTTAATAGAAATTGAACATCTGAGCTGACGCATCCGGCATTTTGTTGCCCAATGTCGCCAAATGAAGTCCGCAGTTTGGTATGATGCATTAGTTTATTTTAACAGTAATTAGTTTATAAAATATTAGTGTTTAAATTTCCCTCTTTGGCTACCATTCGAATTCGACCATTTTTCTGTGTAAAATAGTACGTTGTATGTATCTTAAGGGATTGTTCAAAGTAAAAGGTCTTTCAAGCGAACCACTAACGCGTAATAATTCGAATCTGTTAATGAGGAGGAGCATACAGTTTAAAATTTCCCTCTGGAATGAGTTTTAAAACTGAACGCAATGTACATCTTACTACAAAATCCAGTCATTTAACAAAAGGCTGAAAGGGCGCTTCTGTAAGCATTTCAAAAAATGGCCCTTTTCCCTTGGCTATTTTGGACAACAAAATGTCTGACGCGTAAGCTCGGATGTTTGGAGTCTTAATAGAAATTAAATATCCGAACTGGCGCATCTGGCATTTTGCTGCCCAGTGTCGCCAAGTTAAGTTACCTGTTTGATATGATGCATTTTACAGCTATCATTTTTCTTTTGAGTCTTTTGTTAAATGACATGTTTTTGTAAGAACTAAAATATTCCATTGGGTTTTTAAAACTCATTGAAAATTGAATCTTAAAATAGTCTGTCTCTCAACACCATTAAATTTTTCCAGTTAAGCGTGAATAGCTTGCTTGAAGACGTTGAGAACTAACCATTGGCATGTATGTATGCAACGTATTGGCGTGGAGAGTGAGATAATCGAATTTGCCAAGTAGTCGGATAGGGAGGTTTTAATGTAGAAATCATCCAAGCTGGCGTTGATACAGCATTAAAGGCATTGCGTGGCGCGTGTTTTGGCAAGATTTACAAACAAAATGGAATCGATTAAGATCAGTCTGGACTTTACAAAGACTATACTATACAGAAGCTATTGTAGAGCTGTAACGTCATCAAACCCTATGGCCCTTTTTAATGGAAGACTCAAAAGTGTTGAATCTTAGCATAAGTAAACAAAACTTCTAGCCTTTCCTCCTGAAATGCAACGCTTCCTTTGCACTTACACGAAATGTAATATTTACCGTCACGCGCACGTTTCAATCGTAATTCTACGTTACGTTTCATCTCTTAAAGAACACACTAAAGTTATTGCGGCACTCTTGGGGGGGAGGGGGGGGGCTGCTGAAAAATCGGAACCAGAGCAGACGAATGTACCTCGCATTATTTTATTCCCAGACTCGCTGAGTATTTTCATTTCGCATATATTCAGAGCACGTTGTTTAGAGGAGTAGGAACAATGCCTTTTTTCACCTTAAAAAATGTGTCTTAACGTCTTGTTTCGGTTGAAGTATTGCGTTATTGCTTGCCACCGAGAAAAAGAAATTTCAGTCCCGAATTTAAAATTTGAAGTATTAACTTGGAGGAGATGGAATGTTTTTTTCTATTCCATGCGACTCTCCGATGTATAATATATTTACGTTATCCCTTTACGATATCCCTGCCTTCTCCTACTTTTACAGTGTAAAAAATCTGTTTTGAACCATTGTTTTGAATCATTCTCCTTCTCACAAACTATTTAAAAGTATACAAAGATATATACATATTGTTGCAAGTAGCTCCAAAAACTTGTAAATAAATCTTTGTTGGAGCGAAATTTATGTTTGTGTTAATACCGTTTATTTACTGTTATCGAGCTTTAGATTGCAATGTGTGAGCTTTTTGCGATATTTTCGAGAATGTTGGTAAGCTTGGACGACAAATTTGGCGACATTGTGAGTGTCCGCAAAACCTGTTACATTTCACCTAGTTGGCGTGGTTGTCCGATTCTGGAAGTTCCAATAACTACTAGAACTATCTAGAATGTCGTTGAGGGTATATAAGGATGTCTAACTTGGCTCTTAAAGTACAGATTCATTCATTTCTCTGTTGGAGATCGGGTGCTCTGTGTGAACTGCGAGGCCTGTTATTGTGCCTTTGCTAATTCTTTCATATTTGGAGTCTTTTGTTACACTTTGCTTTAGTCCTTAGTGACTGTTTGTGATATTTGTCATCTGTTTAAGTCTAAAAAGACGTAACAATATGTTGTGCATTAATTTAAGTTCACTTTAATAGGGAAAAAGTCATCAAAATTAGACGAAGTTCAGTTTTCAAACAAACCTTCAAGAAATAACGATAATTTCAAAACATCAAATTACTGAAAAATTCTAATTTTATGAGACACGGTATAGCTAATTATTTTAGAAGAAAAAAATTCCATTATATTAACATCATTTTTGTGTTGCTTGCAAAATTTTCAACGTCACGAGACAACTAATGAATTTCAGTTCTACAAATTTTGTGTTTTATTGCATCTTAAAAGCGTCTAACTTTGCCAAATGTAAATATATTAGACATAATCACAACAACTTTTTTCATTACATTGTAAAATACGCATTAAATCAATACTTAGCATAAAAAATGGCAAGAAGTCGTATTAAATGTTTTTTGCTCATAAAGACGTATTCCCGTGTTAAATACGTATAAAATGTTTAGAAAAAAAAACACTAAAGCGAATCAAACAATCTAAAATTACACTAAAAACGTAAAAAAAAAAAAAAAAAAATTAAAGAAAACATGCTGCTTTTAAAAACACATGGAAGATTAAAAATTTCCATTTCAATGCTCCAGTTTTCGAAGCACAAATATTTTCAACGGGATATTAAAGAAGAAAAAAAAAAGATTAATAATAATACTTTTCCCGAGTTGAGTTGTAAAAGGTTCTTTCTTGTCTGCTCGTTAATTATTAGCAGGATTAATCATTTTTTATCGAATTTTCAAACATGAGTTTTGGCAATCATTAAAACCCGTTTTTTTTCCTAATTTATTTTCTAATGCTGAAGATTTTTTCTTTCTCTCTCTCCCTCTGACTCCAGAGAAATTCTTTTTAAATAGTTTAGACCGCTTTTCAAATTATGAATTCAAAGCAATATTTTGTGTTGATTAATTGCAGCGAGAAAGTTGATTAATATTTATACACATTTTTCTACTCATTTCGAGTGAATGCGTTTTCATAGTACATTTGCACTTTTTTTTTTTGCTATTACGTAGGTTAAATATTAGTAAATACACAATATAGAATTTTCGATACGTTTAATCCATGGAAATTTTAATTATTTCCACAGAAACGAGGCGTTGAAATGAGTCAGTAAGTCCCTCCTTGCGATTATGTAAGTAATAAAGGGCTGCATAAAAATTGATTCATTAAATGCGGAGAAAAATCAGAATGTTTTATCGTCTGAGGCGTTTAAAATATACTTTTTTATTCTATCGTCTGTAAAATGCTTAAGTTTTAAGGGGGTCCAGGACACAAAATTCTTCAAATTTTCGAAAAAAAATTTATTGCATTAAATGTTTTTCTTTTCTTTTCCGCTTAAAATGACATTTGAATCATTTTTCTATCTTAATTTGAACATGAGATATTAATTTTTTGTTTTCAACATTCTAATAGCAGCCAATCTTTGTTTAAACCTTTAAATGCGTTTTTCTGCATGATGGTTTTTTTTTTCAACATTTCTCGTATTTAAATTGTTATAAGTCAAGAACCGTTAAAGATAAATGATTCAGACTTGGAACATGTCTTTTTCAATTATTTTACTTTAATTTTGATTCAGCAAATTTAAAAAAGAATATTTACTTTTGAAAATATGATTTTTTTAAAAATAAGTTACATATTTTTTTTTAAATTTTACTCTAAATGTTTTTGATTTTTTAAAATTAATATTTTAAAAAATGCTGAATCAAAATTAAAACGTCTGTTTAATTTTATATATTTCTGATTAATTTAACGAAAAAAATTGAAATTCGACAAATAATATTTCGAGTTATAACGATTTTAAATTACCTCCCTTTTAAAAAAATTTAAATTTGAAATTTTTTAAAAAAACTTTATGAGACGTTTTATGCTGTGATTTTGTTTACAAATTATATGGTTAATCATCACAAAAAAATTCAAAATTTTAACTCAGTAAATTAAAAAAAAATTTAAATGTGTCCCGGAACCCTTTAATTGTTCGAAATTCGAGTTATCCTACGACTTTTATGCATCAGTTATTTTCAACCCTTTTATGTCTAGCCCCCCTCTTTGGTTAACTTTCAGACCCCCCGCCCAGGCCTAAAAAAACATACTAACGTTAGTAAAATACATCCTGCACAACATTTTTGCTAACCATCTATGCCACCCCCTCCCTGAATTTTACATATGACCTCCAGTTGAGAACCATCGGTATATATTGGCATTTTGTTAGTTACTAACGGTACAATATATAATACATCGTTACAATGTCATGTGTCTAATTCTATACTCCCCCACCAGTGACCACTGATTTTTCCCAAGCCGTTGATCGTTTAAAACCAACAGAGCTGTCTAAATCTTTGGGGGATAATAAACGTAATATCTATACTAATAAAGAGACAAGTGGAAGTCGAGAGATCACGTGACCGTAACTCATCCGGGCGGGCACCGATCCTCGAAAAAAAAATGGCCGACAAATATACAGGAAACGGTGTAATTTTTTTCTCATGAAAGTACATAAATGTTACATATTTGGAAAGAGCTTCGAAAACTGATAATTTTTTTTGTTGCGTACACTTATTCTGTTAATTCAATAGTTTTAGAGATATTTTCATTCTAAAATCACTCACTGCTGAGAAACCAAATCATCTGGTGCAGTGGTGCTGCCATCTGTCGGCAGCGTCGGGAATGAAAATTGAAAGGAATTTATTCACTTGAATTTAATACATTTGTAGGCTTTTTTTTCTTTTGTGGGGCCCGAAGTACATAAATATGTTACACGGATGGCTTGAGCGTAGCTAGGCGAAGCCCGGCTAGTATTTAATAAATGTAATGTTAATTAAACTCTAGGAGGCATTGTTTTGCAGAGTATTGATTCATAAATTTTAAAGATTTCAATGACAATCAAAGTTCCATCGCATGGAAGTATTAATTTTTTGTAAGACCTTAATAAGTATTGAAAAGTCGGAATGTTGGATACCTTTTTATTCAGTGTATTTTTTAATAATTTTTTAAAGGGTACAAAAAGAAATTTACTTTTTATTTCGTCGTGTGTTTAAAATCGAAATTATATGTCGGGCAGCCGGATTTTTATCTTTTCAGAGATTGTGAAAAACAGGGTCACGAAATTTTTGTCAATTTCAAATATGGCGGAATCATGCGCAAAATGTGCGTATTATTTTCGTAATGAAAGTATGAATTAATTGAAACAAATATACGCTCTGCAACTTGGAGAGTCGATCTATTATGTAAAAAAAAGCTAATAAAATGTAGCAATGCGCAGTTTCGTATTCAAGGTTTGATTTAGTTTAATTAATGTTTTTGTTTCCGCAACTCTTAGTGGGATCCTTTAATTCCCTTTTAGCGAATAAAATGCAACAATGCATTTTTTGATTGGTTTAGTATAGTTTAATTCGATTTACACTTCGCAACTTTAATCGTGACCTGTTTAATTCGTAATTACTCTAATGACGGTCGGCTAAAATGCAAGGGCGCGCATTCCCTTGATCAAGGTTCGAATTACTTCAGTTTAATTTTGAATTTGCAGCTTTCCAGGCTGATTTTGTTTGTTTCTTTATTATTTTTAATAGGCATATGTAAATTACAGCTGTGTGCATTTTCATAATCAAGATTAACTTTACTCTTCGCAACGTCTAATGTGATCTGTCTAATTCCTAAATACTTTGATGGTTGTCAGCTGAAATGTAGCAGTGAACTGCATCGTAAGCAAGGTTTTATTTACTTCGATAAAATTCCAAATTTGCGGCTTGAACTACTTAATGCCTTACTATTCTGACTGTGTATGTAAAATGCCGCCTTTTGCATTTCCGTAAACAAAGTTTGGTTTGCTTTAATCGAAATGAGACATCTCAACTGTGGATCAACTGACTAATCCAGTATAGAATTTCTACAGCTATGGAGATGGCGTTCTCCCTACACACTGTAATTGTTCGGATGGACTTAAATGTCCCATAGATTTGACGTGTCCATATTCCACGTAGACTAGTACCCTACTAATTGAAAAACACGATTGGATTGGAAAAGACAAGTTTTCGCGATCGAACTGTCTCCGATATTATATGTATCCTAAATCGGTAATACATAAGCGGCTTCTATGTTTCGAGTAGTTGTTCGGGTACCACAGTAACTTTTTTTCTATCAGGACTGGGACTCGAACCCGGAATTGTTATACCTGCTGATGGATTCTCGAATCATTAACATGTTCTTATGAAGGGAGAATGTCTTATTTTTGGATAACTCTTCAATGTATAATGACATATTATCATACATTTTTATTTTGTTAACGTGTAAAATTACTTATTCGCGCTATTTATTAAGATCTATATAACATGCAGATAAATTCTTGTGGCAACCACACGCCCCAAAACTTTGGCTGAGTACAAAAGGCGGTACATAAGCTGCCATCACATATCTTCAACTCCTATGTTAAGCCATGTGGAATTATCCTCTCAGTACTTTTCTATTCGCTGATTCACATATGATTATTCTTGAAATAAGTCAGCCGAATTTGAAAATAAATCGAAGATCAGCGAGATCAACTGACACGCCACCTTAAGAAAAATTTGAAAAGTTACGCTGCACATGTGACTCTGTATATTTTACCCTAAGCATCTCCATTGTGCAATGCAGGTAATTATTTTGTCGAGTGAAAAATAAAATATGGACTCGGGGTAGCGCGCTGTCTTTCGGTGTTGAGGGTGCTCGGATCGAATCCCGACACGCGCCATTAAATACACCGGTGTCTAGGCCAGATATGGGCGTTAAATCCGTACACCGGAAAGTCCCTCCGTGAGGTTAGAGGGTGGGAGAGGGTACGATACCCCAGATGTCACCCTGGGGGTTGCTCGATGAAAAGTGAGGTGGCAACTAGCTAAGACGGACTCCGACCGTTGTGGATCTGTATAAACCGGAGCCGCACGCTTCAGCCCGAAGCTTATATGGTCCTGGTCTGGATATTCCGCCAAGGGGCATTACAAACAACTTTAAAGTCATTATACTAAGGAATAAGAGAGATGTATTATTTTCATTTTCGTATCAATTTGTCGAGCGCCGAGCATAATTTTTGTCAAACCGTTCGAGAATATATTAAACCCGTGCTCAATTCACTTACATTGTTCCATTTATAACTGCCATTTTCTTCCATTAATAATAATATTAAAGGTCTAAACAAATAAACTCGCAACTACCCGTCCCGCGATAAAACATTATTACGGGCATCAAAATTTCTGTTACCACGGAAAACGATATTAACAGCAATAACTCCGGAATGCTGATCACCCTCATCTGTGGGCCATTAGAAAATAAGCTATTTCCATAAACCCGCTCGCAAGAATTTGCTTTCATTGCCCTCATTCCGGTTCTTTATCCACTCATTCCAACACATGACGTCATATCCAACGTCACGGAGCCATTATCATCTGTCTTTCTTTGTTATTCATTTAATGCCATCTGGCGGACAATACTTTCATTTTCGAAAACCTCTGTGAAACGCCGTGTCGGAAGTTTTTATTGGTCGGGGGAAAATTTGCCGGATGAGGCCCAGGTTTTTGTGTTTTTTTATGATTTCGGACCAATTTTGCGCGATTTTTTCTGTGCCTGTTTGAGAAATACATAAGTGGGACTAATTCATGACATTTTTTATTATTTCTTATTTTAAAATCTAGATTGTTGGCCACTAGAACTTTTTATTTCCCCGGAAAAGTATCTTTTAAGAAAAGTGAATACCGAGTTTATTCTAAAAATAACGTATTAAATGCAATAAACTCCCCCGCGGTAAAAGATTCGGTAAAATTAAGTCACGTAAAATTTTATCCAGGGTGAGGGAATGAGATTTCTATGGAAGGTGTTTACGAAGGATCGTTTTAGCGTGAATAATGTACTCCAGAAATATTTTATTAACTACCAATATTTTTTGAGTTTGTGTTTTGAGTTCCCGTGAATTGTTGACGATGGGTGTTATCTATCTATATATATAAAACAGTTCCGTAACTGACTCATTCATTCACTGACTGACTGACTGACTGACTCACATACAACGCACAGACCAAACCGCTGGACCTAAAGGGCTGAAATTTTGATTCTTCTAATAGTGTAGGGGTGCACTAAGAAAGATTTTTCAAAAATTCTTCTATGGATTTTTTTTAATTAAATTTTTAAGCTGTTTTTTAAACTTTTTTTACGCTTGCATTTAAAATAATACATTGAGGGTTATAAAATTTATATCACGAGAAAGATCATAAAAATTCCTTCAAAATGAAATTTTTTCAAATTTTTACCTCCATTTCCTGATTTTTGGTGAATTTTTAAGGATTAATTTTTAGAATTTAATTTATTAAATGCTGATCACGTGATTTCTTTTTCTGGTACTTTCAATAAATTTATCGTCACGTGCGTAACAACTAAATAGACAAAAAAAATATTTTTTTCTCTTTCTAATGCAGCAGACGATTGGATATTATCCAAAAAAAATGCATATCCCTTACGATTTTTTTATAAATATATATATATATATATATAGATATATATTTTACATCAATTGTATGCATTGATCATCGCATTTATTATAAATATATATATTTATTTTTTGGCATAAATTGCATACGTTGACCGTTGTATTTAATTTGAATGTATTCCGTAGCGAAGCGCGGGTTTTCAGCTAGTCTATATATAAAACCGTTCCGTGAATGACTGACAGACCTCGCACAGACCAAACCACTGGACCTGAAGGGCCGAAATTTTGACAGTCGATAGACACTGTCTGTAATTCAGATGATGCCGTTCCCTAGCCGGTAGAGTTTTTAAATTCCCTTAAACCAACGGGTCTCCCACATAACATAAGCTCACTTTGCGGAATGGCACACCCGTAATGCTCCTTCGGAATGTTTTTAAAATTTATTTCCAATGGCACATTAAAAGACAATTGAACATCAAAAAGACGACAATAAGTCTATAAATGAAAGCGAGCAATCCAGTAGCGTTCCCAGATTGATGTCCGAGGAAGAGCAGGACATCTGGACAGGTGAGGCAGTTCCATTTCCTCGTGAAGATCACACAAGGTACAAAGAGGGTCAGGACCCACGTTGATGCGACATAGATGTTTAAGCAGGCAGTCGTGGCCAGATATCAGACGAAACATGGCGACACATCCTAGGCCACTGAGGGCCATTAAGAATCTGATTAAGCCATGGTTTATTAAGGTTGCGATTTTTGAGTTCTTCGCGAAAGGAATCTCTGAAGATGTTCTTTATGAGACATTTGATACTATTAAAAGGAAGTCTGGGATTAGTTCTCTGAAGGACAGAGGCCTCCTTCTTTGCCAAGAAGTCGGCCGCCTCATTTCCCTGGATTCCACAGTGGGCCGGAATCCACTGCAGAACTACTATCTTATTATTACTGGCAAACCAGTTGAGGAGATTTAAGCAATTATCCATGGTTAAAGTTCGGGAGTGGCTGGGTGCGTCAATTGCTTGAAGTGCGGCCTTTGAATCCGATAATAACACAACTTTCGAAAAGGCGTTCAGACGAGGCCGGAGTTGTGACAGTGCCTGGCAGATGGCCGCGATCTCACCATCGAAAGCTGATCTATGGATGCCGAAATGCTTTATGGATGCCTTCGGAATTTAAAACCACCGAAATTTTGTAATGGCACTAGACTATAAGTCAAAGCCCTGCGTAAAAATTTAATCGAAGCCATTATTTTAACCGGGTGGGCTCGAGGAGAAAAAGTGTTCGTGCCACGCATTTCTCTACTACCCAATGACCTCCCTTTGGACTTTAAGAGACTGCAATTTTCCCTCAAAGTATGCTTCGCCATGACGATAAAGAAGTCTCAAAGCCAAACTTTAAAATACGCTGGCGTAGATTTAAGAGAAAATTGTTTCTCCCACGGTCAGGTTTAAGTAGCTTGCTCACGCGTAAAATCCTGGACAAGCCTGGTAATATTAGTTTCGCCCACTGAAGAAACAAAAAATAATTATAAGGAAATCCTCTAAAAAGCAATAACATCTTGAGGCAGATGACTATGAATTAACGATGAACAAATCAGAGAAACTACAATATGCTGCGTTAATTTAAAATATTTTTCAGTTATATCACACAGTCTATTCGTCGCAATAGAACTAAATGTGTGTTGTATAGCTATATATACATCTTCATATCATTAAAATATATATCATTGATCTGTAGATCCTAATTCTGAAGAAAAGGCGTTTCTACGGTCGACTACCGTAAATTCTGATGGAATAAAACTGTTTTCTCAAATTACGGTTTTGTACCGTTAATGCTGTAAATGTCCATAAGCAGCCCAATTTGGGCATGGTTAATAAAAGAAAGCATTTGATGGTCCAACACCCGAATTTCTTTTTCGATTGGTTTTTATTGTTTAACGCCTTAGGAAGAGATTTTGACAATATATTAAGAATTTTAGTTCAGTTTTTAAGTTTTATATTCATTAAGCCGTATTAAAATGCAGTGAGTTGTTTATGCTAGTTTTATGCAGTAACTGTTTTTATTTCACTTCCTTTTGGTTTAATAAGTGTTCTTTTAAAATTCTATTTCATTCTGTTATCAATAGTAATTTACCGAAATTTTAAGTTAAAAAGAGTTTGAAATAAAATCAAAGCAATTGATTTTATTACAACTAATACAATATCTAATAACTTTATCTGTTATATACTTATTTTCTGTTTATAATATATTTATGTCTTATAAGCATGTTATACATTACGAAAAAAAAAAAATCTAAACACCTAATGTGTTGATTCCCAACCTTCGGTTGCCGCAAAATCGGCCAGGGGTGCAGCCAGATTTTTTTTCGGCGTATGAACTAAAAAATATTAGTAGGGCCCACTTAAAATGAATATTAAGTTGATATCAAGCATTTGTGCTTTAAGAATCAGTCGCAAACAAAACTATTCTTAGTGATGTCCATTGTAGTGCTCTAGTGTACTATACTACACTGAATGCCATGGCTACACTGAATACTACACGGAATACTACACTGAATGCCATGGCTATTTTTGAAAGTATATTAATATATGAAGGCCTTATTGAATAGTGGTCCAACTCCATTCTTGTTCATTTTGAGATTCAGAGTCTTAAAGGTCTAATGAGTGCTGAGAAATGACTGCTGAAGTCTGATTTGCAATACCTTCTGTTTGCAGCAGATATAAGCTGGAGGTGTACCAGTTTAAAAATAAGACAGAAATGACTTGTATGAACGTGAAAGTGAGGCTAACTCCATATTTTTAAAAAGTGGAGTTGGACCACTATTCAAATTCGGCCTTCATATTCTATTTTGGTGTTTGTTAGCTCTACTTTTCAATAAATAAATGAAATCATCAGTGGAATACGGATTTAGATGTGCTTAAATTTGGCATGTTCCTGATATAAATTTAACTTTGATTTTGTTATGTTATTTACAGTGATGAGTGGTTACATCAAGTTTTATTTACAGCAGCAACTATACACATTAAGTAACAGATTGAAAACGAGGAGCGCCTACAGGACTGACCCCTCTTGTAAACACATGCGCACACCAGAGAGACAAGAGGCGAAGCGCAGGCATTAGTCCGCCTACCTTGGCGGCAGCTGGGCTCAATCGCAGCCTTTGGCGACAAACGGGGAATGATCATTGAATATCCCAACAGATTTAATGTTTAAAAAAATGGAAAAAAACTAAAATTCTAACAAAGGGTGCCCCGAGTTTCTAATCTCATTTCGAAGGGTGCCGCAGACGTTTTCCTTCGTGCATTAGGTCAGTTTGGGATTCTCTGACTTAATGCATGAAGCAAAAATGAAAAATTTCGAAATAATTTCCAAAATTAAGGAGAACTTTCTCATCTTCAAGCTAGTTAAAAAATAAGTCATATCTCAAAAATTGATATTTTCCCCCCTCAGTAAATCAAATGAATATCAAACAGATATACTCATTGCTTTCGTCATCGAGTCGTCTTTTTGAAGGACTTTCACCCTAAAGAAGAATGTGATTAAATTTTACGGTCATGGTATATGTGTCGGTTGTTAGCCGAGCGAGCGGGATAAAGTGAACGCTTTGTTCTGCCGAAATTTAATTTCCTCATAAAGTAATAATTCCCGTCTGTCTTCATAACCGTAACCTTATTTTTCTTTTCTTATAACTTCTGGCGTCTGATTAAACCTATTTATGATACTCTTAGAATTCCATAGGACAGTCAGATAGTAAATTGTGCGTATTTTTTATATAATCTGAATTTGAATTCAATTTAGATTACATAATATAATCGAAATTCAATCCAAAAATATATAATATATATAATTATATTTTTAAGTTTGAATGTCTCCTTGATATATTGCTGCTTGCCAAATATTAAGAGTATATTACAATTCTCAAGAAGAAATTCTATTTTAGTATTTCTGGCTAAACAAGAATAGCGTTTTTGGGGTTAATATTTTGTTTGTTTCTCTTCGATGATAGTTAACCCTTTTTGTTTATGCTTTTTACTATATAATAGGCAGTTTGATGTTTTTATCAATGGCATTTTAGTTACGGTCCCGATTAGGAAAAAACTGTATTCAGATTTATTGTATGAATTATTTGTAATATAGTTATCATATTGATTAGCCATTTATATATACTTTGTCTTCTATGTATAAATATGATCTACATCATGAAAATATGTTAAATATATATTTTATGTACCTTTATTTGTTTCTTTATTTTTAAAATTACTGATCTCTCTATATATTTAATGATACCTTCGTTTATATATATATATATATATATATATATATATATATATATATATATATACTAAAAACTTACCAGCTATATATTTATTATGGGTCTAGTGATAGCGCGTCGGGCTTCGGACGGAGAGTGCTTGGTTCGAATCCCGACGAGTTCCATTGAATACTTTCGTGTCTAGTCTGGGTATGGGAGCGTTAAATCAGTAGACATTAATGTTCTCCCATGTGGTCAGAGTGAGGGAGAATGTACGAGCCCTCCAGATGTCGTCCCTGGGGGAGGGGTTGCTCGATCAAAATGGCACCTGGCTAAGTCGGATTTTGACCCTTGTGCCATTGTATACCGGAGAAGGCATTCCTTTCTACATCTGTCTATGTGAGGCATTTTTTTTACCAGGGGGGGGGGCATAAGTCACAGCATGATATATTTTTATATTAATTTTTTAGTATTCTGTTCGTGTCTTGATGGAATTCAAATGGGTGGTATTTTGAAATTCGTTTGGAAGATTTTTTTTCATTGTACATGTATAACAGTTCGTTGCTATGAATTTTTAGCTTATATCGATTATTATTATTAAATAAAATACGTTAACTTAACATTCATTAACATTTGTTAATATTTATTTTGATTTTACGTCAAACAGGTTTTTTTTTTCATTTTTAAAATCATGTTTCTTATTTCGAATGTACTTCGCATATTTACTAGAAATATCCGTCTCTTGGTAGAGATGCAGATGTATGCGAGGTTTGTGAGATTCGTGATTGACAGACGATCAAATATTCGAAACCTAGAGCAGACGTTGCTGTATACAATACTGTTTTTTTTCTTCTTTCTTTTTGGCTCTCCTTCTGATATCATTCTTCCCCGAAAAATGATTTCCCGGGATAAATATTTGTTCTCTGATTTTTTTGAACTCGCATTCAAAGTTCGTAGCCTTCTCAAAGTCAGGCTGTACTTCTTTTATTCTCCATGGAGTTCTTGTATATATTTTCCACAATATTGTTGAATAACTCTCGACTGGCTCAGCTCATACGTATACTTGTCTGTGTAATTTTGTTTTTATTATTAACGGTATTTTTGTTTGTAACATTGATGCAGTCTTTTACATAATAATTTATGCATGATTTTTTCTTTTTATTATAGGTAAGTGTTGTTTTTCTGAAGATATCCGGATACCTGCGAAACGTTGAATGTAAAGTATTTACTAAAAGATAAGTTCTTTTTTACTAGTTGAAAATATTCGGGGTTTATGGAATCAGCCCGAAGAGAATATTCTTGATTCTTAAGGTTTCTTATTGTGTTTTTCTGAGCATTAATTAAAAGTAATTACATTCCAAAGTCACCTGATTCCATTTTGATATTCGGGCTTCCGTGGTAGAGACAACTGATTTAAGTACTGAATGAAGAAAAAAATTATGACATGAATATGCATTGTTTAAAGTAGTTCCAACTTGAAAATATTGTTAAAATATTTAGTATTTAGTACCTAGAAGTTTCGTCAATTTTTAACACACAAAAAGTTTATTTGAATTTCTTTTACTGTGCGATTTGTTTTGTTTGAAGAAAAAATTAACACCAAATAGAATTTCACAATAGAATCATACAATATATAATTACCAAATAAAATTGAACAATAGAATATTGTCAATAGAATTACACAATAGAGTAGTGTCAATAGAATTAAACACAATGGATCAAGAAAGTTTTTCATCAGTATCTTATGATCTGATTTCTTTTAGATCTTGCATTATTCAATTTTTAACACCCAAAAAAATTTTTTAATTTCTTATTACTGTGCGATTTGTTTTGTTTGAAGAAATAAAATAAATTAAATTTGTCGCACTTAAAAGAAATGTGGAAACTTGGATAAAACTCAAAAGTTTCTTGAGTATCACTAAAATGCAGTTTAATGTATATATTAATTTACATTACAAACTTTTAAGAAATGTTTGTTATGTAAATTACAAACATAATAAATGTTTATGTTACAAACATAATAAGTGTTTATACCGTATTTTTCGGACCATAAGGCTCGGTGCACACGAGCGATCCGGTGTCGTTGCGGCACCGTAGTTGCTATCGTACAATAGAGTTGAACTAACCGATGACGCCTACGTCCGTGTGGGTCGGTTAGTTCAACTCTATGTACTCCTGATCGCAACTGCGGTGCCGCAACGACACCGGATCGCTCGTATGCACCGAGCCTAAGACTCACTGGACGATAAGGCGCCGCTCAAATTTATGGGAGGATTTTTAGAATACAATATTTTGTATTTTGTTAGGTATATAAAGATATTTTCAATTTCTTACTTTATAAAGATAAAAAATATATATAATAAACACACACATATATATATCTATACTTATATATAAAGAGAGAGCGATTTTGTACGTGGAGGGTAATCTCCAGAACCACTGCACCTATTTGAAAAATTCTTTCACTGTTTGGAAATTACATTATTCCAGATGGACATAGGCTATATATTATGTATATCTGATCAGTAGAAATAAAGTTAGGGGCTTAATTCTAACAATCTCCATTGTTACCGCTACTGTCCTCTACCGCTTTTTGTGCCGAAGTCTTCAACGATCTTTAGCGTGGTGCTATCACGGTGGGCTTCTGTTCTGACATTAGCGGTTCGAATCTAGCCGTTCTCCGGCACGCCTTTTTCTTTAAAAAATTAATTTTAATTATTAACTAACTTAATATTAATTTAAGGTATTATTAAGGTTATTTTTAAGGTAAAAAAGATTTACAATTTATTGGCTATCAACTGGAAATTTACTGGTATAATATTGTTCAACCCGGACAAAGTCGGGACGGGCCGCTAGTATATATATATATATATATATATATATATATATATATATATATATATATATATATATATATATATATATATATATATATATATATATATATATATATATATATATATATATATATATATAATGTTGTCGTTTCCAATCCCCTTGGAGTAGGAAAACCTACACCAAGTGCAAAGGACCTAGGTCCTTGGCGAAGGATAGTAAGCAGCTTCACTTTAAGGCGAGGTACCATTAGGGCTGAAGTCTGATTTGACCTCGAAGAACATCGGTCCCGTAATTTTGAACCGAGTCAAGTGACGAGACCGGAACACGTCACCCCGCACCTCCAGAGGTAAATTTGAGAACTTGGAGGACATTGTAGCCACGACCTGTTATACGTGCCCCGGCCACCATTAGTGAACACGGCGGTGGATTTGCAGGGACGAGCATCGAACCAGGAACGTTCAGATCACTGGCTCGACGTTTTTGCATACATAAAATAAATATAATAAATAATATATGTAAAATGCATATCGGTGGCTTGGTTCCAAAAGGGCCAATGTCGATTTTTTTTCAGATTTTGAGTTATTTATACCAAAAGTTTTGATTTTAGTAAATCTTTACTTCTAAAGAGGCCAGTGTCAAATAACAAACAGAAAGAGATTATATTTCCATTATAATATCTGCCAATGTCATTTAAGATGCAGTAACTTTAGATTCCAAAAGGGCCAAAGCTGAAAACCCGCACTTCGCTACGGAGTACATTCAAATTAAATACAACGGTCAATGTATGCAATTAATGCATATATATATATATATATATATATATATATATATATATATATATATATATATATATATATATATATATATATATATATATATAAAATAAATGCGACGATCAATGTATTCAGTTGATGTAAAAAAGAAACAAAAAAATATATTTATAAAAAATTCGTAAGGGATATTTCTATAGCAAAATAATGTAGAAGAAAATATTCAAATTAAATGTAATAGAACATACTAAAGAATATAGTACAGTGAATATAGTACAGTTTGAGTAACATAATATATTTATTGTATTTTAATTTTTTTTCGGATAATGTCCAATCGTCTGCCGCATTAGCAAGAAAAAAAAAATTTTTTTGTCTATTTAGTTGTTATGCTCGTGACGATAAATTTATTTAAAGTACCAGAAAAAGAAATAATGTCATCAGCATTTAATAAATTAAATTCTAAAAATTAATCTTTAAAAATTCACCAAAAATTAGAAAATGGAGGTAAAGATTCGAAAAAGATTTCATTTTAAAGGAATTTTTATGATCCTTCTCGTGATATAAATTTTATAACCCCCAAATCATTATTTTAAACCTAAACTTTAAAAAATTACAGCTTAAAAATTTAATCTGAAAAAAATCTAAGAAGAATTTTTCAAAAATCTTTCTTAGTGCACCCCTACACTATAAGAAGAATCGTCATGCAAAATTTCAGCCCTTTAGGTCCAGCTGTTTGGTCTGTGCATTGTATGTCAGTCAGTGAGTCACGGAACTGTTTTATATATATATAGATTGTGACAGATGAAAATGTTTTGTATGATGAAAATAATGTTCTTTACACTAACAAAGAACAAGTAAAAAATAATAATGTGACGCTTAGTATAAGAAAGATATAACATTCAGCAATGTGTTCAATATCTTTGAATGCCATTTTCTCAAAACTAACAATTTTAACATTGGCCCTTTTAGAAGAAAGCCACAGGTGTAACATATATCAGGGGAGGGCAATTGTTTTAGCCTGGGGGCCACTTAGGTGTAAGCAGAGGTTAGCGGAGTGCCGCACCTTTTTAAAATTATTGCATTTATTAGTTAACTTCGCATTTCTGAAAAGGTATTAACTGTATCATAAAAATCAATAAATATAAATTTAATAAAATGCAGTCAAACCCCATTATAGCGAACCTGTTATATATAACGAACTTCCGGATATAACGAACGAAAATTTTGGTCCCGCCGTTTTCCTATTGTATTTAATGCTAATTTATCCTTTTATACCAAACCTCCGAAATCTTAAGAATCGGCTATAACGAACATTTGTTTTCAGTTGACAACTGAATTTTTAAAAAATTTTAAACTTTTTGAGAATGTTGAAAATGCAACGAATGTTGAAGAAGCAAAGAATGTTGAAGAAGAAGATGATGAAGATTTACCTATCGTGATGTGGATAGAAAAGCACAAAATTTCATCATTACATGTGAAAATCCGACTGATGAAGATATTGTGGAAGAAATTAAAATGAATCATTCTGAAATCGAAGATTCTGCTTCTGATGCAGAGCATAAATGACGACATCTCCACCATCTCAGATACTACAGCAGCGATGAGTGTAATTAATAAGTTTTTGTCAACACAAACAGTGGAAGAAAGAGTGTTGGAGTCATTTGATGTATTGGACAAATAAATTCATAAAATGTTTTTGAAATCGGTATCACGTCAGCAGAAGATTACCGATTATTTCTGTACCAAAACAGTGAGCATTAATTGAAGGTAAAATGAATTTATTTCCATTTCTCTTCATTTTTTGTTAATTTAATTAGTATTGTGTCGGTTTAATGAAATCGATTTAGTTAATTTAATTCATTAATGATCATTTTTAATAGATTTTATCATTCTCTCAGTACATCATTATTGAATATACATAGCAACTTTTGAGTTATACATTTTGTGAACTCTAAATTTTTTTAATGGTTCGGATCTAGCGAACCACCGGATATAGCGAACAAAATCTTTGGTCCCTTGAAGTTCGTTATAACGGGATTCGACTGTTTATAATAAAATATTCGTTTTATTTTAAGACGCACCCCAATTTTAAGTCGATTTTTTTTATGTAAAAAAATTGCTTCTTATGGTCTGAAAATTACGGTATATATTGTCTAGTTACCGATCATTTTTGTTTAGATTTAACGCCATGATTACCTAACCTCCTCATAAAAGAAAATAAATGTTTCGAAATATTTAAAATAGAATTACACAAATGGATCATTAGCAAGAAATTTTTTCATCAGTAACTTAAGATCTGATTTCTTTTAGATCTTGCATTATTCAAAATTTCATTTGATGAATGTTTTTTTAGAAAATTTATTTTTATTTTTCACTCTGCATATCAAAATAATTGTTTCGGCTTTTTTGGCAACAGATTTTGAAATTTAATCTCGCCTCTTCCGAGCGATAGCTCAAATAAAGCCCTGCAAGTCACCCGCAAGAATCTTATCTTAAACATCTCACATAATGTATGCCATTATTTTAATACTCGCCTCTCAATGATAACATCTTCGAACATCATAAAATCCTAATTGATATTCGGCGCAGGATCCATCTTCTGATGAGTATTAACACCGGCGCGCCATCTAGAGTCCAGATTCTTTATTAACTGTTTTTACTGCCCTTCTCGGCTAAATTATTGGAGTGTATCTCGCCCAGGACTTGGCGCCATTTCTTAATTACGGACTTATTTTGTGAAGAAGATCGTAAATGTATTTCATGAATTATTGATAAGATAATTAGGACGTGTCTGAATATTAAATAAACGGGTGGTATTCGGCGTTCTCGTGCATCTAGTTTCCCGAAAGCCGTAAGCCCCACGCTTTCTTTACATGATTCTGAACCTGGGTCACGAGTTGTAACACTAATGTCATTTGGAACTGTCAAAATTGGATTTCGCAAGCACCCCCGCTGTGTTTGCGGAGACGCGTAATTCCTGCAACTTAAAATCATTTTCTTCCCATTAGTCATGGTTAAAACTTTTCCGGGTGTAATAAAAATGATGCCATGATAATTCCGTACCCCCCCCCCCTCGCTAAATTTGATCACGGGCTATTTAAAAGGTGTTTCGTTGCTTAGGCGATTTCTGCCCGATCTGTGCATGTAAAATAGTGTCGCAGTCGTGACCTTCATTAATTTTTTAACTAATTGAATTTTTTCCCCATTTTTTTTTTCCCTTATCCTTCTCAAAAGTAGAGTTCACTTTGATGTGAATTTCGTTAATGGTGTTCCTTAAACATTATTTTTTTTTAATTCTTGAGAGTGCTGTTTTTCGAATGCATAGTTCGTTTTATTTAATGCAAGTTAACGAGTTGAATTTCGGGCTTTTCCCCGCCCTCTAAAATGCTGTTCATGTTGGTGGAAAATTTCGCTGTTATTTTTCTGTAATATTATTTTTCTTTTAGTTCTTGTCCTATTGATTTTTTCTAATGCGTAACCCGTGTGAACCATAACTAAACTAGTCCAATTTCTTGCTTTTTTTTTGTTTTGTAAATCCTACTGCCCTCTAAAATGCTGTTTATATTGATGTAAAATTTCGTTATTATTTTTCTGTATCATTAATTTAATTTAGTTCTTAAGCGTATTGTTTTTTCTAATGCAAATCTCGTTTTATTTACCATAACTTAAGTTGTCGGATTTCGTGGGTTTCTTCCCCTAATACCCTATAAACTACTGTTCTTATTGATTGAATGTCGCGTTATTCTTTTCTGTAAGATTTTTTTTTTTTTGTTCCTCACGTATTGTTTTTTCTAATGCGTAATGCGTAACCCGTATTGTTTCCCATAACTTAACTACCGTATTTTCCGGCGTATAACACAAAAAATAAGTTCGAAATTTACGGGTGTGCATTATATGCCGGATATAAAAATGATAGGTTTTAAAAAATAAGGAAAATATGAACATTAAAAAAAATTAGATTTCTACATGTACCTAAATGCTGTTTATTTAAAAGAAACGACATACCTTACGAACTTAAAAATTTTAACTATCGGATAACATAAATAGTTCGTCATATTCGTCTTCCATTACATCTTCAAGCACATCATCGAATTCAGTTTCTGAAAGAGAAAACATCTGACTCCTAATGTCACGAATTTATTCGGGTCAGAAGTGCGTTCTTACCCTCTGTTTGCAGAATTATTTACTCCCCCAAGCATTCCCCCCACACGCATATTGTTCCCCTTATCACTTGTAAATTCCATATACCATTGTTCGAAAGACTGGGAAAATCCTTCGAATCAATGACTTCAAAAGATAAGAGCATCGCCCATGTGCATTTCAGGTTAATTCGTCAAGAAAAGGGTGTGCGTTAAACGGAGAATATGCCTAAAAATAAAAAAAATAAAAAAGTTTAAAATTATAGGTGAGCATCATACGCCGGAAAATATGGTAATCGGATTTCATGTTGCTTTCCCCTGTTGCCCTTTAAAATGCTATTGCTATCAAAGGGAACTTTTGCTATTATTTTTCTATAACCTTAATTTTTTTTTGTTGAGAGTTTTGTTTATCTAATGCATAACTCGTTTTATTTACCGTTCCCCGAGTCTGCTGTTTAGTAGCCCTATTGGATTCGCT